>JANHZT010002015.1:36465-48565 GCA_032468215.1 Stegonotus admiraltiensis | reverse complement strand
CAACAATAAGTTCAATAAGTCCAGTTCTCTTTAAATCTTTTCACTTGGCTTAATTAAGTAAATAAGTCAGTTCAATAATCCTTTCAGTTTTAAATCTCTTCACTTAGATGTAAAATCCAATAACCTTAAACAGCGCTAAGGGCGCTAACAGCTTTAACGAGGACTTTCACTACTTTCGTTTTCACACCCTCTCAAGGCACAGGTGCCATTTCCTTCATTCTTCTTAAAGTATCTCAGAAGGAAACAATGTAGGTACAGAGTTAAGGTTTGATACTTGCAATTGCCAGCACTCCTGTCTTTGCTCTATCTGCTTTAAAGTTAATTGAAGTTTAATGTTGATTGCAGAGGTGGTCGCGGCGTTTTGTTCTGCTTAAAAGCAGAAATGTCCCGGATGCGGAGCTCTGTCGGGTTGCCCAGGGAGCTCTCACCCTTCAAGCCCCTAGAATTGTTCCTGGGGCTTTCGGGGAGCTCTACCTGCACCCGACTGCTTTCCTTTCCCTCTTCTCCTGGGGGACAGGTTTCCAAGCCGCCGGATAGCTGATTTGCGCTGTCAAGGCAGCTTAAACGTGATCATGGGGCTGGCGATCCAGGGAGGACCGTCATCAATGCCTGCGGCGCCACCGGAAGTCAAGGGTACATTTATTTTTGTAGGCCTAGTTTGATTTATTCCTGTCCCTCCCATCATCTCTCTGTTAAAGGGTAGGTAGGTGGAGAAACAGAAAAGAAGGCATATAGCTTCCAAGCTGAACACTTGATCTTTATGATCTTCATGATCATAATACTTTTCAGAGGAATAAAGCCATTCATTCCTTTACATTTGATCAGTATGGATGGTTGATGGGTAATAGTAGCCACAATTGCCATGTCAATGTAATTTCTATAAACAAACTGTCAAGGTTCCGACTGATGAACCTAACCAAAGCAAGCACGATTGAGACAATCCAGTCTCTTTTTGAAAAACTTTATTGAGTGCATCATTTTGGCACGTTTGAAGGCAAAACCAGATCTAGGGCTTTCCTGCGCTAACCCCCATAGTTAAAGTTCACATTTCACAATCACCCAATTAGCTCAGGTCACACTGTCCAATATGGTCTCGGGATATTGTTGTGGGAAAGTGTTGTTTGGCTTCTGTAAACACCTGCTGAAATGTCCTTGGTTCTCATGCTGACATCTTGATGTTTGGCTATTTTCTATTTCCTTCTCTTTCCCCCCATAGTTCATTGGCAAGCTGAGATGCAATAATAGTTGCAACAGCAAAAGTCTTTTGAAGCTTGACATAAGGACTGCAGCTAACTAGGAAATAGATTATCTGTTATGGGTGCCTGATTACATTGGCAACTGAACAGAGTTTCATGCTCTTTTTCCCTGAATTCATAGTAGACGGAGGGCAGCACAGCTAAGCTGGTTCAGGTGTCACAGTGAGACAGGTGGTTGATAAGAAGAGAGGGATTTATAAGAGTATTTGGCAAAATGGCAGGTTTCACACTTTTTGCTCATTCATAATTTGTTTAACTGTATCTTATTAGTTGATGGCAGAATGCTAAGATATAAATCCTATTTTACAAAACACAATGACTTCATTCATACAGCACACTAAATCAAAACAACAAAGAAACAATTAGGCATTATGCCTTAAATTTCTACATAATCCCCAGATTTTATTGAATTCTAGTTCCAGTTTGACTTCTACCGATTTAAAAAAAAACACAAATATGAAACTGTTTAAGTATTATTTATCTCTAAAATCAAATTTCTGTACAAGAGGACTAGAAAAATACCAATGTGTTTTAGAATAGCATCATAAGGAAATTATTTATCACTTAAGATAACATTGTACCATATATCTATAGATCTCAGCATGATAAACTGAGGGTCTATACCAGTCCAGTATCTGATTTTTTAAATATAAACAACACTGCACTTCAATGGTTAGATGGTCTAGACATTGATATTTGAACATAGATCTTTTTGACATTTATATTTTATTGTGTTCTACTAATCTAGTTGAAATATTAATTTATATTGCTAGCTCATGTATGATATGCCATACAATAAATAATAAAGGCACCATATACCTCCAGAGCAAGCACTTTTATATCAGAAATTGTGAAGGATGCATCATTTTAAGAGATTCTATCAGTTATTTCAGGGATAGGTACTTTGTAAACTACATGCCATTGCTGCAGCACCTCATATCGCATTGTCCATTTTCAGCACCAAAGTAGCCTATTTTCAGCAGTGCTATTGTTTATTTGAAGGTTTTTAGAAGATAAACCAGTTCTATCTCACTATCAAACTTCTTCCCCAAATTGTGAACATCAACCTGAAATCACAATATCAGGTGGCCATAATGAATATTTGAGGGTGTGGACCAGGAGTGGGTTCTACTTACCTTTACTACCAGTTCGCAGCAGGACATGCACAGAAGCATTTTGATGACGTCGGGGTCGGTGGGTGGAGCCTCCCGCCGGTTTTACTACCGGTTCTATTATAGAACCGGTGCGAACCGCGGGCAACCCACACTGGTGTGGACCCAGTGGGGCAGGAAGCAGGCCCAAGTCCTCTGGGCACCCAGTGTTATGGGATGGGGTGAAATAGACAGTGGCACTGCAGCTTCCTACCATTGGTCATAAAGGAGAGTGTATTGCGAAGAGCCCAAAGTTTGTTCACATGAACATAAGCAGTCATAACTTTGGCCAGGAGTTGTAAGTCCAGCACTATTGTGGTATTAAACATTTGCTGAACAAATAGTCATAAGTCAAGAATTACATGTAAAGGATTTGCTAAGTATAAATACAGTTTAGGAAAATGAGAATGAAAAATTTAATTTAATCTCTGCAGAATATTTTCCCTCTATTTCCAATGCTGCCAATTCATGGTGGTGAGGTCTTGAGAGAGATGAACCAAGAATACTAGGAATATACACCAAGAAGATACCGTATACTCCAGTAAGGTTACCCCAGGCATGGCAGTCATCCCAGCAGCCCAGCTAAAGCAAGCAGACATCTATATTAGGTAACAGGAATATAAGAAGATTCTGGAAGCAGATGATTACTTTAGTGACAAATGGTATGACATATTGCATGGGAGAAGGTAATAATAGTAACCATTCCTATACTTTAACAATGAACATCACATGGATAGATAAGATTACATGATTGACAATAGAATGCCTGGTGATGGATCCCTCAACATGATACTGAAGAAGGATCTTTTGCAGTACCAATGGTGTTTATGATATAGGTATGTTGAAGCCTTCTGAATATCTAATTGTTATAATGTTATAATATAATTAGATTATAATTATATAATCTAATTATATAATTGTTGATATATGTCATACAAGAAAAGAAAATCTGAAGCTGCAAAGAAAGAATTACAGTAGGGACATGGAATGTAAGAAACACTGATATAAGAAAATTTGCCATTTAAAGGTTACATGAATACACATTAACATCTTAGGCATCAGCAAATAGAAATGGGAATGAATTAGATACTTTTAGATAAAAAACTCATGCTGCTACAGATTAACAACAGTAATGAAGGTAATGAGTAAAAATTGATCTCATGAAAAAAAGGAGGGACTTTGAGAAAGTTGAAGAGAATTTGAAATGTTTCTACACAACCACAATATATTTATTGGGTCATATTTACTAATTCTTATTCAAATATAACCTGGAGATGGAACAAATTCAGAATTTCATGATAAAGTGGATGCAAAATTTCAAACAAGCAATCATAGAGTAACAATGCAAAGAGCTAGATCAATAAAATTCAAATCAATAAAATTCCCTCCAAGCTATATTGGTATAAAATTGATATAAAATATTTATAGATGGTGTAAAATTCCATTAATGATAATCAAGATAGATAAATCAGATAACAATAAAAAGTTGAAGATTCTACAACAAAAAAGGTACAAAAAAGCAACATATATACTAGAAAAGTGGATGATCATTTAAATATAAGCCAGTAGTGTGTGACGACAGCCACAAAAAGCTAATACAATCCTTGGTTGTATAAACAGAGGCATAGAATCAAAATCATGTGAAGCATTAGTACCGCTTTATAAAACTTTAGTAAGAGCAACCTGGAATACTGCATCCAGTTTTGGTCACTACATTATAAAAAAGATGTTGAGACTTTGGAAAAAATGCAGAGAAGAGCAGCTATGATTAAAGGCCTAGAGATAAAAAACATGTGAAGAACGGTTGCAAGGTTTGAGTATGGCTAGCCTAGAGAAAAGAAGGACTAGGGTGACATGATAGTGGTGTTACAATATTTGAGGGGCTGCCTGCCACAAAGAAGAGAGGGGTCAACTTATTTTCCAAAGCACCAGAGGGCAGGACAAGAAACAATGGATGGAAAGTAATCAAAGAGAAAAGCAACCTGAAATTAAGGAGAAACTTCCTAACAGTGAGAACAATTAATCAGTGGAACAGATTACCTTCAGAAGTTGTGGATGCTTCATCACTGGAGGTTTTTAAGAAGAGTCTGGGCAGGCACTTGTCTGAAATGGTATAGGATCTCCTGAGTAGGGGTTGGACTAGAAGACCTCCAAGGTCCCTTCCAGCTCTAGTCTGAATTTGAATTATATGAAAAAAAAGAAAATTACCAATAAGAGACATCTGTCTTCAAAAGTATAAACAGATAAAGAAAAACAAGGAAAATTTTCAAAAATATTTCTGCTCAGAAAAAAAAACCTATTCTAAAAGACACTACTGGACAGAAAATATGTGATTCAAAGAGGATCATGTGGACATGGAAGGGGTATACTGAAATTCTGAAGAGTAATGTCAAAATGCAAAATATCTTAGAAGAAATCAAAAGATCTAAGAACTAGAAAAGCTCTTATAGCACTTTGCCCATTATCAGATTGGAAGTTACTGGAATTGAGAGAATATCCAAATGACAAACAACAGAAAAAAAATTGTTAAGGATGTAACCAAATCCTGTTAGAAAATCTGGAGAAAGATACAGTTGGGTTGGAAAAAGTCAGTCTATATGAATACTAAAGAAAGGAGACTTAATGATATTGTGTGAAAATTACCACATAACATTGTTATTTTAAAAGCTAGCAAAATAATACTTAGGATCATCCAACATCCCTACGTTGAAAGAGAAATGTCAAATATTCAAGGTTTATGTGCTGACCTTGGTGCACATGTACCTCCTTTCCTTTCCTATTATTTTTATTTCTTTTATATTGTATTTTTATCTCCTGTAAGCCTCCTGGAGTCACCATGTGCAAGTAGGTGGCAATATAAATTTTCTAAATAAAAAATAAATAAATGAATTGGAATTGGAAAAGGCCAAACAGCAAGATAATTGTTGATACACTTAGGATAATTGAAAAATCAAGGAATACCAAAAAGAATAATAAAGAATATTATAGGGATATAACATTGCATGGATGTTCAGAGTCTTAAAAACACATTCAGCTTCCAAAATAGATGACTTACCAGTAGACCTAGACAACTGCAGTAAACAGCCTGAAAGAACGACAGGCACTAGTCTTGCTGCTATCCATCCCTGTCACCCATAAAATCTCATTTCTGAGGTGATGCCTATGCACATAATCCTAAATTGCTGAAACTCCATAGGCATTATCCCCTTTCCAAGCCAAGATAATGAACAGGTCCTTGAAAATAGTGGACTATGTGATTAAATAACAATGCCAGGCCTTCCCTCCTACCATCAGCAACAAGGACTATTACTAGTTAGGCGGCAGATAGCATCAGCTTTTGTGTTGCACTTAAGTTGAAAAGCAACATATCTGCTACAGAACCACAGATAATTCTGGGTTGAGGACATTACAATGAAAATTCTTCTATGTATTGTAGAAAAATTAATGCAATTAATGATTCATTTGTTGGCACCATTCCCTTTTAGTGATTGTTAAATTGAAACCCTGCATGGCAGCTCTTATTGATTCCAGCTTTCAGATAATATCAAATTAAGATGCTGACTTTTACTATCTGGATACTAACTGGAGAAAAAATAAGTCAGAAAATCACATCATCCAATTTTTCAAATACCTTCTATGTTGTAAATGTATGTTTAAGAAGAAAACAAAAACAGTCAAACAGCTTTTAACCAGATTTGGTCTTGGTTTTCTGGACCAAATTCATTTCAATGTATTTGTTCCCTCCATGTTCAGCTTATATTTGAAGAAGCCCTAAAAGGTCAAGCTCTGACAAATATTCCTTTCAGAGAACTGAATTTACATAGATCAACCATTCAAAACCCTCCTACGTGGCTTTTCTGGCACATAGAAAATAATTGTCACTTGGCGTCTCCAACTTTAATAGTTAACAGGAGTTTTATAGGTCAAAACATGCATCATCAATTACGTTCTTTGTATACTGATGAGTGGAGAAGTTGGCAAATTTTAATCCTACCAGCTAAAGGCTGTCCTAGTTGGCTGTCCCAATTTTTGTATAGCTCTGTTTGCAGCAAGGAGGAGAATACTAATAAGCTAGTTGTTGGGATCATACTTATAATGTGATTTGATTGGTTTTGGAACATTGGTTTTGGAACATGAACCAAGGAAATGGGAAGTATTCAACAAACTATAGACAAACAAATTATGACTCAGGGCAGTAGCTGGGTTCTGTGAACGTAGTTGCAGAACATTCATTGCAAAGGCATGAAACACTTAGAAACATATGGTGCTAATCATAGCAAAAAAGCTATGGCTGCTATTCAGGTGATATACCAAATCCTAGACAAAAATGTTTATTGGTTGTTTTCAGTATCAGTCAGTGTCTTAGATACCCTTGTGGTGGTTCTCACTTGAAGCTGTAACTGTAAACTGAATACTGTCATTTAGAAATATATTAACAGAGTTGGAAGGGACCATGTAGGTCTGTGATGGCAAACCTATGGCACGCGTGCCACAGTTGGCATGCAGAGCCCTCTCTGTGGGCATGTGAGCCATCACCCAGCTCATGTCCACTGCGCATGCGCACGAGTGCCTCCCACTGGCCAACTGATTTTTGGGTTGCTCAGGGGGAGGAGCACATGCAGGAGACACGCATGCATGTGGGGGCATTCGCATGCGCATGTGCGGGGGTTGATCGTGCATGTGCGGGGGTCATGTGCACATGTGCGGGCGTCAGGGGGGATCACAGGGAGAGTGGGGTGTGCATTCTGGAAGTGCAGAAATTGCCTCATTTCTGGCCTCCAGAGGGAGCCTGGAGCCCGTGGGAGGCAGTTTTCGCCCTCCTGGAGGCTTGAGGAAACCCTCCAGAGCCTGGGGAGGACGAAAATGTCCCCCCCCCCAGTGTGCAGGTTGCTAAAAAAAATTTTTTAATCAAGTTTTGTTGATTTTTTTTCTTTCACACACACACACACACACACACACACATATTTTATGAACAGAGTATTGACTGTATCATATCTTATACAACTTATCATATCCAATTTCATTTTACATAGTTGCCATTTTTGCCAAAATATACTTTTTCCATACTTTTTTATCTTACCTTAATATTTCTATACTTATTATATAAACAGTATCACCATCCGACCTCAAATCCTAGTTTCTTAACATTATTTCAATTAGTTATCTTATCTTATCCATTGTTAATCATATATATTCCCATTTAACTTTCATTCTTCATCCTTATAAATTTGAAAATTTATTAGGGGTTGCCTATCTACCATTTCATCTCCCTTGTTTTACAACAATTCTTCTTCTCCTCTCCTCTCTTCCTCTTCCCTCCCTTCTTCTATCCTTTTCTACTTTCGTCTTTCCTCCTTTCCTACTCCTCCTCTACTTCCCCTTCCTTCCCCCCTCCTCCATTCCTTTCTCCCTTTCTAACCTTCTCTCCTACTCTTATTTCCCCTCCCTTTCTTCCTCTCCTTTTCCCTTTCTTCTATTCCTCTCTCTCCTTCCTCTCTTCTCCTTCTTCCCACTACTACTCCTTCCATTCTCTTTCCTTTGTTGTATTCATTTTCAATTCAATATTTTCCACAATGGTATCCAGGCAACCCCGATTTTTTCCCTCTTATTAACTATATTTTTCAAAGTACCCATCACATTTTTAAATTATTAACAATGTATTTCAACTCATCCATTTTTACATTGAGACCTTTTAACTTAATTAACCTTCCACCTTTTATTTTCCTTAGTTCCTAATTTTTCATTCCAACATCAATTATTTTCCTCATTTACTAGCCTTTCAATTTTATATCTTAATTTCAGTTATTTTCACTTTTAAACCAATCTTCATTTCATATTGCATCTGCTAATCCATTTTACAACAAACAATATATTTCTTCTTTTTTACTTTTTACATACATCATTTACCAGCATTTCAATTTTGTATCTTAATTTACATTATTTTCATATTTAAACCAATCTACATTTCATATTACACCTGCTGATCCATTTTACAATAAACTATATACTTCTTGTTTACTTCTTACATACAATTTCTACTATTAATACATTTCCCATAAATCAACTAATAAATGCTTTATGTCCCTTCCTTCTCTCCATTATTCTTCCCCTTTTACCCATTTTCTTTTGGTCTCTCCAAAATTCCACTTTTTAATAGAAAAAAAAGCGCCATGTTGCTCCCATAACTACCTGCACGGCCACATTCTGGACCAGTTGGAGCTTCCTGGTGCTCTTCAAGGGGAGCCCCATGTAAAGAGCATTACAATAGTCCAGGCGAGAGGTAACAAGGGCATGGGTGACTGTGCAGAGGGAATCCCGATCTAGAAAAGGCTGCAACTGGCGAATGAGGCGAACCTGATAAAAAGTCCCCCTGGTTACAGCTGTCAGATGTTCTTCCAAGGACAGCTGTGTGTCCAGGAGGACGCCCAGATTGTGAGTCCTCTCCGTGGGGGCCAATGACTCGCCTCCAATAGCCAGTGATCGCACCAACTGACTATATCGGGATGCCGGAAACCACAGCCATTCAGTCTTGGACGGATTGAGCCTGAGCCTGTTCCTCCCCATCCAGATCCGCACAGCTTCCAGCCACAGGACATCACTTCAAGGGCATTGTTGGGGTGGCCTGGGGTGGAGCTGTACAGCTGAGTATTGTCAGCGTACTGATGGTACTTTACCCCAAAGCCACGGATGATCTCACCCAGTGGCTTCACATAGATGTTGAACAGGAGGGGCGAGAGGACTGACCCTTGTGGCACCCCACAGATTAGGCGCCTCGGGGTCGATCTCTGCCCCCCTGCCAACACAAACTGTGATCCGATCCAAAGACACACACACACCCCGACAGCAGTTTGTCTGGCTGGATTTTCGCAAAGCTTGTTGGAGCTTTGCTATTTTCTAGTCAGTCTCACTGTGATGCTTCCGGTTCCTCCTGGTTGCTACAATTTTTGAATCCCACCCCTCATGTGCATGTGAGGGGGGGTGGGGGTCACAGGGGGTGTCATGTGTACATGCACATGCATGGGGGTGGGGGATCATGAGTGCATGCATGGGGCACATTGCATTATGGGCGGTAGCACGTGCGCGTGCTGTGGTGCGCACGCACTCTCTTTTGGCACCCAAAGAGAAAAGGGTTGGCCATCACTGCCCTACACCATTTCTAACAGATGGCTCTCCAGTCTCTTCTTGAAAGCTTCCAGTGAAGAAGTACCCTCAACTTCCTAAGGTAATCTGCTGCTTTGGTTGATTGTTCTCACTATCATTTCTCCTTATTTCTAGGTTGAATCTCTCCTTGATCAGTTTCCATGATAAATAAAGGATAAATTATTAGTACTCTGTGTAATAATACTAATACATTACCTTGAGACTAATACATTACCTTGATAAAGTAATCAAGGCAACTTGGCCTAACCAAAATTTACCTTATAGTGCTGATTCAGATGACTTGTTATTCTTAGACACATTATGGCTTAGTACATCATGTAAATCACTTTATAATAGAAGTTTAGAAGTTTCTATAATACATATTTTATTATATAGTCATATAATACATATATGAATACTGTGTTTCCCTGAAAATAAGATCCAATGAGAAAATAAACCCTAGCAAAAATTTTAGCGTGCTTCTAATACAAGCCCTACCCCAAAAATAAGCCCCAGCTAGGATCCCATGCACTCTGTCCCATTGTCTGGTTGCTCATGGCTGCAACAGAGCAGGCCCCACAAGGTGAGGTGAAGCAGGTGGGAGGCTGGAGCTGCCCCACATCATGCACCTGTGCACCTCAGGGCCCCTGCAGCTAGGCCTCCCAGGTCCCTCCACTTGCTTCACCTCATGGTGGTAGCACCAACAGTAGCAGCCATGTCCAGCAGGAGCCCACCTGCCTGCCCACTCCATCCCATTGTCTGGTTTCTCATGGCCCCAGTGGGGCAGGCAGCCATGTGGCATGTTGGTGCCACTGCCACGAGGTCAGGTGAGGCAGGTGGCAGGGAGGTGGAGCTGTTCCATGCGCCCTGCACCCCCGCACCTCAGGACCCCCACAGTGAGGCCACCCACCTTTGCCCTTTGCCTGGGCAACCAGAGATGATCTTGCCTTTGCCACCTGGAAGGGCCTGGCTGCCTGGCTGGCCAAGGGGCTCCCCTCATGCCACTCTCTCTCCTAGCAGCCAAAAATAAATATAAGACCCTGTCTTATTTTCGGGAAAACACGGGTAGTGTGGTATGGTATAAAATGACATCTCAATATACCAAACCTTAATATACTGGTTATTATTTATTTATTTAGTGTATGATATATCATACATGGACTAGCAATATAAATAAATTCAACTAGATTAGTAGAATCCAATAAAATATAATTGCCAAAAAGACCTATGTTCAAATATCAATGTCTAGGCCATGGGTGTCAAACTCATGGCATCACATTGCCGTCACGTGATGTTTTGCAACATTTTTTCCCTTCATGGAGCTAGGATGGGTGTGGCCTGTGCATGATGCTTCCCGCGGGCCACCAGTTTGACACCCCTGATCTAAACCATCTAACCACTGAAGTACAGCATTATATATATTTTTAAAAAATCAGATACTTGACTGGTATATGCCCTCAGCTTATAGCCAGTTATGATGAGATCTATAGTTTGATGTGAGAACCTGCAGTCACATTAATGGGAGGATACTTTGCCCCATTTATACAGAGTCCCAACAGATGCTGTGTGCGGTGTGAATCCTATTCAGGATTGTTCACTGTTGGCATGGTAATTCAAAGCCTGGCACCTTTTTTGTGGGGTCATTTATATGTCTTCCTATGTCTGGGCATTCAGCAACCCATTTAGCTTTCCATTAGGAATTAATGTTAAAATTGTTGGGCAGATGTTGTGCAAGTGCCAGTGGGGGCTTCCTGAATTTGAGTCTTCCTGCTGATAAATGAGGAAGGTCAGCATGCACCAGTAGGAGTGAGTTGCTCATAATGTTTCTGTATTCTCTTACTACTGCATCTTGCCTTTGTAAAGCTGGCAATGTGTTTAAGGAATATATACATACACATTACTTTAGCCAGACCTCAAACAAACAGCAATCAGTAATTACAGCATGGACGCACACACGGGGAGAGAGAGATATGCCCCAACAGGGCCTCTTCTTATTACAGGCTCTTAAAGTGATATCAGCCCAAAAACCTTGCTGACTCATTCCTAGCATTACATCAGCATAGCAGCTGGTCAGCTCCTAAATCACTGCCCTGACACAATGCTATATGACTCAAAACAGGAATCCACCAAGTTGGAGTGGTTTTAATACATCCACTTATAATCCTCATGGTGTTGTTGAGTCTGGCATCTAATTTACTAGTATGGCAGCTGTAAAGCTATACAAGGACACAGTATTCTGCTGCATAGACCAACCCTAGGGCTGATGTCCTGAAGGCTGAACCTTCCAATTTGGTTCCATATAATTTCTGGAGTATGTTGTTTCTAGTATTGATTTTTGCTGCCGTACTTTCTATTTGTTCGGTCCAATGTTACTCGAAGGCAGTGGTGGAATTCAAATTTCTTTACTACCGGTTCTGTGGGCGTGGCTTGGTGGGCATGGCAGAGGAAGGATACTGCAAAATCTCTATTCCCACCACACTCCAGGGGAAGGATACTGCAAAATCCCCATTCCCTCCCCACTCCTGGGGGAAGGATATTACAAAATCTCCATTC
>JANHZT010002014.1:136075-146369 GCA_032468215.1 Stegonotus admiraltiensis | reverse complement strand
TCTTGGCTGTTCACCGCCCTGGGTCCTTCGGGAGAAGGGCGGTATATAAATAAAATTAAAGTTAAAGTTAAAGTTGTCATTATTTTTTCCCTGCTTGCTTCATTGTGCTCTAAAGAGGCTTCAGAAGAGAGTTCTCTGAAGCATATGATAAAAGAATCAAAGAGGAACTGATTATCTTCATTCATTCATCACCCATATTTCCTATCTGTATCCATCTCCCAGCCTTGAATGGGAGCTTTTACTGCCATAATGGAACTGTGAAAAAGGTCAGATTTAGAAAAAAGAAGTGCTAAAATATCATAAGGAGAGAGAAAGAGAGAACAAACCAAGAATTAAATGGAATTTAAAGGCTATGGAGGAGAGACATAGATTGCTTGGTTTATCCAATTGGAAAAATAAAAGCTAAGAAATAACATAGGTCATAATGATACCTCAATAAGTGCTGTATGTGCATGTTTGAGTGGAGTTCTTGACATTTGCAAGACACTCAAGATGTATTTCCATCGACTGCAAACGTAAATCATAAGAACTAATGGGGTGTGGATTGCTAACAACAGATATCCACATGAGAAAACTGTGTCCAATCTCACCATGCGCTGATAATGCATATAGGTAAGTTGAATGGAAATTCATGAAAGTAAATTTTATGGGAAAATCAAATTCTCTGTTGCTTCAGCTATGTAGTTTTCTAATTTATTCTTTCGATTTGGCAGAAAACAGTCAAGAAAGAAGTATAATGTTGATGTCAGTTTCCTGTGCTTCTTCAGAGGACTATCTGAGCCTGGCTGTCTTTCTTTCAAGCAAAGGGTGGGAAGTGGTGAATTGAAATCAAGCAAAGCCAAAGCCAAGATATTATGTGCTTCTTCTGTTGGTTTCTTTCCCAAAACAACTGTCTGTTGCTTCAGGGGCTGGAAGTAAGCAGCAGGCAGATGGCTCTTGATATAATCTCTTTCTGAGTAAAAGCAAGACAAGGTCAGACACAGAAAAAAAAAAGATAAACTCTGCTATTTATTTGACTCCCAAGGGATTTACTTGCTTCTGCTCTCAATACTGCTAGGCCAGCTTACTGAAGGTGAGATTGTGTGGGGTGGGGGGCGAGGAGCGGGGATCGGTCCTTGTTTTTTAATTCCCCTAACTAAACTAACTGAAGCAGAATTACAGAAATTTGGATGCCTTTGAAAGAAGGTTTCAGCCTTCTTTTTGTTATGTTTCTATTCATTAACTTTGAGAGCAAGCAAAAAGAGTTCCCAAAGACAATTAGAACAGACAAAATGACTTAGATAAATAGATACGAGATTGAGGTAATGAAGCGAAAGTCTGATGAAGCCTGATGAATTAAGCTTTAGTTTGGGTCTCTCTCGTTTGCTTTGTGGAAGTACTTTATTGCCAGAACCTCGGCAATAAAGGGAGTTTCTGACATCCTTGAATACAAGTGGTATATTGTGGCTGTTGCCCATTCCAGTTATCTTATGGCACTCTAATGAAGCGAGGTATCAACCTTGAATTTTAAGTACCATATGTGCTAAACTACACGTTTGTCCTTCCTGCTGTCTTCACAGAAATCACATTCCAAACCATCAAGTATGTATTGATTAATTGCTGGAAGAAACAAAAAATTAGCTCAGTGGTCTGGATTATAAATTGGGCAACAAGACATAGGAAAACAAAGGAGTTTTTAAAATAATCTTTTAAGAGGATATAGTATCCTTATCTATTCAGTCTAGGCCAATTATTAATTAAAAATGCCTAAGAACGTGGGCGTTTGCTTTTAACTCATTTTAGATTTATCTGGAGCTTTTAATTTAGTAGTGCCAGTTATTACAATTTACCATTGAAACAAAACAGAAATACTCATTTCAAAATTCCTCAAACTTCAAAAGATTTAACATTAGAAAAGAAGATTGCTTTACATTCGACCTGGGATGTCACAAAAATGAAATGTTATAGTAATTTTTCGGACTCACAGAAGGCACTTCTCTTTTTAGGATGGGTTTCTACAAACTGCAACATGTTTTAAATGATGAGTGAGAAGAATAATTCTGGTATGTATTGTGTATTTAAACAAGTAACAGATCTGATGCAAAATTCCTTTCTGGTGGGTGAAACTGTTTATCTTGAGCCACATAAATATACACAGGAACTAGTTGTCTTCTAAAGTTCATGGTGTATGATGGTGGAAATAGAGAAGAAATAGTACAGGGCTCATATAGTACAGGACTTTGATACTAAGAGTGTTGGGAAACTGAAGCAAGAGTTGGTAGGCAAGAACTCCATGAAGTGATAGAGACAATGAGAACTATAATGTGATTAAACAATGCTAGTTGATTATCTTATAATACAAACTAAGCATTGAAGAAAGTAGAGAATAATATTTAAGTTTAAAAAAATATAGCCCTCTTTGATAGTATTTTTTTAAAAAACCCTCTATTACATGGAAATTGCAAGAAATGAAAAAATTCTACATGTTACATTTTTAAATTCACTTAAGCATCTCAAAACAAATTATATTTCTCTACTAGGAATCTACATACCTAAGTTGACCTAAGTTCATAAAAACATACACTATATTTGCTAGATCAGGCGTCCCCAAACTTGGCAGCTTTAAGACATGTGGACTTCAACTCCCAGAATTCTCCAGCCAGCTATGTCTAGCACAGCTAGACTTCTGTGCTAGATCATCAGGTGCCACACAACTTCTTTGTATTTTAGTTTTCTTTCTAGAAACAATCCAACTATTTACAAAGACTTCAGGTGAGACGATGATGCACGAGGCTCTCCCAACTTGAGCACCATCTGATAATTTTAAATGTTAAGCTATAAACATTGGGTAGGATTTATTAGTTGAAGCACTCAGTATTACTATAAGCTGTGGCTTGACTGTGAAAAACGAAGTGATTGCAGAAATGTGGTGTGCTGATAAAGAATGCAAACTAATGGTAAAACACCAAGCATCTGATTTCACAAAAAATCAGCTCTCCCAATCATAATACAAGCAGCCATTAGTACTGTTGACAGCATTTACTGCAGGAAGATGGAAGAATGATTGCAAATATAATGAGAAGGAAGGCCATTATTATTCTTTAAATATTCAGAATGGTCCTCACAAGAGGCGATTATCATCAACTAGGAATCAAATCAAAGAGTGAAGTAGCAGAAGACTATAAAGAGGGAGGAACTAAAATCATAGATTTTTCTATCCCTCCAACACCTAACTTTGTTTTACCAGTAAACAATGGCTCAATTGACCCAAATGAAGGCCTTATAGTGAAGTCATCTCATGACAGGCCCCATTGTATGTTTATAACAGAGACGGTTGAAACTAGAGTAAACCAGCGGTGAAATCCATTTACCTTCGCTACCAACTTGGGAACGGGAGTGTGCATGTGCACCTCTTCTGCACATGCACAGAGCCTTCTACACATGCGCAGAGGGTCAAAAATGGGACGTAATGACTTGCCGCAGGTGGGCAGAGCCTCCCGCCACCAGCGCTACCGGTTTGCACAAACTGGATAGATCCGGCTGGATTTCACCGCTGGAGTAAACCTAATCAAAGAATTTTTCCTCATGAATCAACAATCTTACATATTGACAACAAATAACACTCCCATAGAGAGGAACTGGACTACCCCAGGAGGTGAGGAAAATGACCTCCCAACTCCAGGATTAACAATTGGTAATTCTAATTAATCATTAAGATTAGATTTACTAACTTTAACACTGTTAATGACCATGAAGGTCATTATGTCTACACAAATAGATATAATCTGGAACAGCCGATGATTCACAGAGTATCATGAAATCTATTGCCAGCTGAGATGGATAAGACAATGAATAGTGCAGGACTATAACACTATTGCAGAAGGGGAAAGAACAAAGCAACTAGAATTAGACTCAGGATTCTTCAGTGAAATATATCCCTGGTGTTAAAAATAATTGTCTTTATGAAAATACTCAAAGAATTTGAAATTTAATATTGTAGAACAGGGCTGTCAAATTCACGTCATCATGGTGGCATCATGTGATGTATTGGGACTTTTCCCCCCTTTGCTAAACTGGGTGTGGGCGTGGCCAGCACATGATGCATCTGGCCCTCAGGCCGCGAGTTTGACTTAGAACTCTTCCGAAGAACTGAAAAGTTCAAAGAAAAGTTCAAAGAAAAAGCAAAGAAAATCCAGTTGTCTTTTGGGACCTTGTCACACAAGAATACCACGATGTAGAACGTACTATAGAAACTATTAAAATGGATATTCCCCTTGGCTATAGCTGTAAGATTATGTATGTATGTATGTATGTATGTATGTATGTATGTATTTATTTATTTATTTAAATTTATATGCCGCCCTTCTCCCGTAGGACTCAGGGCGGCACACAGAATAAAGACATGTAACAGTAAGAAATCCTAAAAACAGCCAATATAAAACCCCAAGCAAAATGAAATCTCGTAGCAGATCAGGGAAATTACTGAAACAACCATGTCTTCAGGTCGGCGCGGAAGGTGAGGAGGTCGGGGGCCATCCGGAGCCCGGTGGGTAACCCATTCCAGAGGGTCGGTGCGGCCACAGAGAATGCCCTCGTCCTGGGGGCCACCAGCCGACATTGTCTGGCTGATGGCACCCGGAGGAGGGCAGCTCTATGTGACCGCACAGGGCGGTGGGAGGCCGGTAGGAGGTATTTGGTATTATTAAATAGACAGAATTTAGGGAAACAATTGTGTAAAATATTAAGTTGTGTTATTTGAATTAAGATTTGAGGTGAAATAATAGAAAGGTAATTGTTTTGAGTAAATCATTATGAGTTAGTCTTTATTTTTCTGTTTTCTTTTTTTATTTTCTATAAAATGGTTATTAGTGGAGATTAGAAAAAAGTTGTTGTTAAAGAGGAGTAAGTAATTGTACCAATTTATGACCGGATCAATGCTTCGTTCTAAAAAGATGTATTTTATGTTTATTTTAAAAATAATAATTTTTTTTTTAAAAAGCAGAAAAGTTACATTTCTAAATATTGGAAATTAGCTGAGATTTCAGTCCTTAATCTTTTGCCCTTTTAGTTTTTGTTTTTATATTGTTGGTGTGAGCTCCGAGCTTGGTGATTTGGTTGCAAATGTTTCACCCCCATTCGAGGAAATATCTTCAGGGTGCTTTGGATTGTGCTTATCTGGGGGAGTACTGGCCTTTAAATATTACTTAATAATAATAAAGTATTTAAAGGCCAGTACTTCCCCAGACAAGTGCACAATGCAAAGTGCACCAAAGTTGTCTCCTCAAATGGGGGCGAAACATTTGTAACCAAATTGCCAAGCTTGGAGCTCAAACCAACAACATAACTACCAACCTGAGCTACTAATATTCAAAAACATTTCAGTTTTTGTTTTCCTTGTTCTATATGTATCTCAATATGGCTGTCTCAAAATGTATTTTTTCAAAATTTCCCTTGAAGAAGAAATTTCGCTTGTCATCCAAGAAGTTTCATCAGTTCTGACTGGATGGTGTGTGGACGGGAATGGAAGGATTAGTTTGATTGACCTTTGAGACAACCATGACCTGGATGACTGAGAATCTTCATAGACATAAGTATGGTGCAAAAATTGGGATGATTACCAGATGTCAGCAGTGAATGTGGCTTTTGTATCTCTCTGTTGCCATCTAGTGATCATTTGTATTTCTGCACCTCAAAAGAAGAGAGGCACTTCTTTGAATAATAGGATCAATTTCCATCTGCCTCTTTATAATAGAAGTTGAGAATGCCGTATAGTAAGAAAGAAAATATGAAGATAGTTAGATGTCTCATAAATTTAAGATTAATCTGTGTTAGCTAATCTGCAGTGGCATTTAGTAATTTCCTCAGTGTGTGTTTCCAAATTTCATTCATTTTTATTCAATGAAGTTTTCTTATCAGGAAACGTCCCCTTGAAGGACAACCAGATTGGGTCCATAATTAGTGAGATAATCCGTCACACTGACAAAGTTACATTACTTTATTCTGCAAGTGGAAGATTGTATAAATGCTCCAAAGGTTTTTAAAAAAATTAAAGTAGCATATTGGGTAACGTAAAGCTGAATATTTTCAGTGATAATTATCGTTTTCTATATTTTACCCACTGTTTTACCAAAACATAATTTATGAAAAATGGTAACATCTATCTGTATTCAATAGAAGTTGAAAACTGTGTCAGATTATCCACCGGGAAATATATTTATTTTTCTTTGAAAAGTTTTAGTCCTGCATTATTATCATCACCGACTGGCTTGCATTCCCTGGGACTTGGTTTTATAACTACTGAAAGAAAACTTAAAGTATTTTGTCATCTCTTGCCAAGTGATTTCTATCTGCCTTAAAAAAACTTGCTATTTCCTGAAAACCTACCACTTTTTCTTCTCTAAATATATTTTGAGCAATGACTCAAATGCAGGTAACCTGATAAGGAATGAATGAAAACAAATGAATTCCAGCACATTGGGAAGAATGACAGTTGTGCTGGCAAGGGAAGTGATTTTGTTGTCTTGGCTACAGAAACCTTCAGAAGTTCAGATATCCAGTTATACAGCTTTTGCTACTGGTCTCTTTCAGAGTTGTGCGTAGGTAGCAAACTCTCTGCATGTTTCTTAATGCCAGCATTGCAAAAGGCAATTTTAAATGAAGGATGTGATGAGATTATATGAACAATGGTTTCATTGCAGTTTTTTTTCCTTGTGAAAATTAAGTACTGAGACCTGGCTAGGGTTTTCTGATTCCCTAGTGAAACTATAACATCTCCCCTTTGCTATTATTCTCACTTAAGAAAGCAAAAAGTGAAAACTGAAGTCAGATACTCAATCCACAAGCCTACATTCTTATACTTGCAACTAGGAGAGTGGGAGGTAGTTATAGTTGTCTTGGAGACAACATCCTACTACAGAGGTGGTATGATTTGCCTCAACAAGATGCTTTGTGTTACCTTAAGACTATTCTCTTCTGTTGAAATTAGCAAAGGATGTCTCAGAAAGGAGGCAAAGAGACCTGAAGCAATTTCAGAGCAGGGGTGAAATGCTCCCGGATTGGACTGGATCATCTGATCCGGTAGCAATTTTTCCCCGTGGTTCGGCGATCCGGTAGCGATCGCCGCCCAGGTGAAGGTTTTTTTTTACCTTCTGCGCATGCAGAACTGGTAAGGAAGGTGAGAAGATTTCACCCCTGCTTCAGAGGGATATTCTGTGTGAACTTGGTTGAAATGAAGCATCATTTAGAAGCTTTGCATAATTGCATGGAGAAATAAGCTCCACTAAAATCAGTGATAGTTATCTCTGGAATAAAAATGTATAGTATTAATATTAAGCAAAACCTTTGAAAAAGATCACTTCATAAAGTACACCATCGTAAGTGGAACATCTGTTTTTGAAGTGCCAAAGCATCTACGTATTCCAGAAGGCTCAATAGAGCTTAATATCTATGTTGCAGAGGTTAATTTGTCAAGTTAAAAAGGGCCTCACCAATAAAGGAGAATATTTGTAGCTCAGGGTTGATATGAAGAGTCCTTGGTCTCTGAGCTTGGTTATTTCTTGCAAACATTTTGTTACCCAAACTAGGTAACATCATCAATGCTAATAAGGAGTGGGCTTTGCTGTCAGTTTTCTAGTGGGTTGTCCTGTCAGTGTTGGTAGGAGTGGTTTTAGAGGTTATTTAATTGGTTGTTTACTCTTTGGCAGTTCCTTGATTGGGGCATTGTTTACTTCTTGATTGTTGGTCTGATATTAATCTTGGAATTAATCTATGCTCATCTGGATGTTGATTGCTGGTGGGAAGTATTTTGGTTTGTTTGTTCACTTTTTGGCTTGTTGATTGTCTCTTTTGCACAGTATGTAGATGTTCTTTATGTCTATGTGTCTATTGATGGCTAATTTGTCAGAGTACTAGGCTTCTAAAAATTGTCTAGCATTTTTGGATTTGGACCTCCTTTTTCATTACTTCCAAAGGCTGTTTCTTCCACAGAGCTAATATTGGTCCCCACTGCAGTCATAAAGGATCTATAGCATATCTCTTTGACTTTCTTAAAACTTTTTTTAAAAATATTATTTCTGTGCAAGTGGAAGAACAAAGAATTAACCTGCTGATCTTATACATAGCATACTTTGGTGATTGGGCCAGGTCAATAGCTAACATTGTTCATAAAGCCCTATGTTAAGAAATGGAATGAGTAGTAAAATTGTCTCCATCTTAGAGACCTTTCTGTCTTCAAAGGCATTATAACTGGAGGAACCAAAGGATGGTGAATTACTGCAATAGGAAGACTATAGAGAATGTTCTAGAACAGGGGTGTCAAACCCAATCACATCATGGGCCGTATCATGACATATCAGGATACTTTTTTCCCTTGCAGAGCCCTCCCAGGCCGTATCTGGCCCACAGGCCACCAGTTTGACATGCCTGTTCTAGAATGCGTACTGGAATAGAGTTCAATTTCAAGATTTCATGAAATGGATAGATAACCACTATGGTAAAAAAAGGTTAAAGTCTAATCACATTTTTGAGATAAGTTTTTTTTAATATCAGATGAAATGTTTTACTTTGTACAATTTTTAAATTTCTATGAGCCTGGTACATATATATTCATACTTTTAAGTTCCTCAGTTAAATATGTTTGAAACATGCTTAATATCTTCAGCTGACAAAAAAAAATATATCAAGGGAACAATCTTTTACCAAACTAGAATTTACTGTTTGCTTGTATAGATTATGAGCAGATCTATAACAAGAAAACTTTCAAATCCACAGTATGATACATTGGTTTATTTACATTTATAATATGGCCCAGTTTGGCTTAAATAGACAAGGACAACAATTTTGTCTTGTTGATCTCAATGGGTAGAGATTACCAAGCAGGTATCCATATAGGAAGACGTCTTTTTGATAAAGCATCCAGAATGTTGATGGGGAAAAAGTGTAACTTGATGTCAGGCACATCATAAATCTTGAATAGCTTAGTGATAAGGACTTTATGCTTGTTTCTGATTAAAAGCAGAATATGTCATAATTACATTTAGCAAACATTTGCGAAACACTGAGTACCTTTTTTTTTTTACTTTTAAGTAGTTAGGAAGTTTATTTTTTGAACGAGTCACTATGTGTATTCATTTTTTTTCCAAGTGCTTTTCCATATTTCAGTTTAGATTTCTGTTTACCTTGAGGCTTGGAATGTTTCTGGTTAGGGACACAGAGCTTTGATTGGTATAAAGCATTTTGTGAGATACAACTTTCCAACACTCTGCATTATTTTCTGAAAGTATACCCCCTACCCCACTTTTTTAAAAAATAGGCTTTCATCTGTACTTTCTTTAGAATCTAGATTGGACGCCAAAACAAAAGTGTGTGTGTGTGTGTGTGTGTGTAGTGATGAAGGAAATCAAGACTGTCAATAAGCACTAAAAATATTTAGTGTGGCAGCTTCTGTATTTTCTTTTTTGTGAAATGCTGATTAATATTCAGTGGTTGGAAGTTAATGCACCATTCATTTTATTCCCTTTACATCCTTTGCACAGCAGTTGCTGTTCCGATTTAGACTCATAATTCCAGCAAATCTGGTTCTAATCAGTATATTACTAACTCACTGAATAAGCTCTGTGTGTGTGTGTGTGTGTGTGTGTGTGTGTCTGAGAGAGAAAGAGAGAGAGAGAGAAAAGAAGAAGAAGAAGAAGAAGAAGAAGACGAAGAAGAAGAAGAAGAAGAAGAAGAAGAAGAAGAAGAAGAAGAAGAAGAAATGATACAATTGTCAAAACCTATCTTTAGGACAATCACAAATGCTCATTTTACTTGCCCCTGCCATAAAAGGAGAAATGTTAACCTTCAGCATTGGGAGAGGAGTCTTTCATACCCTTATCTACAAAGTAGAAGGACATTTCATCATTAGGTCAATGAAAAACTGCTAGAAATGGGGCCGTCCACTTTTGTATTTCCTTATTAATTCTGGCACAACAGCAGCAGGAGCTTAAGTTGAGAGAAAGGCAGGAAAAGGAAGAGTTTTTTTTTAATGGACTTGCAGATGTTTTTTATTGGTGCTGTAGATACTCCATGAAAATTCTGTATCTTATTAAATGAATAATAATGAGGGCAAAGCATTTTAAGGAACGGTAGATATTCCAAACGCAGCACCGAAAGGTGGCCAGAGATATATATTTATTTATTTATCAGTTTGATTTATATGCCGCCCTTCTCCGGAGACTCAGGGCAGCTTACAATGCGTTAAGCCAGTGGTTCTCAACCTGTGGGTCGGGACCCCTTTGGGGGTCAAATGACCCTTTCACAGGGGTCGCCTAAGACCATC
>JANHZT010002014.1:105332-118084 GCA_032468215.1 Stegonotus admiraltiensis | reverse complement strand
ATTGGACTCTGCACATTCCATGATTTTATAAATTATTTTTGAGTCCATTGGTAAGTCCTCATTCTTCCATTCTTGTGTGAATGCCAGTCTCCCTGCAGTGATTATGTGCAGCATCAAATACCATTTAGTCAATCCAATATTTGCGGGTCTAACTCCCAACAAAAAGGTTTCCAGTTTCAGTTCCACTCTACAGTGTGTGATTTCAAGCAACGATTGTCGTATTTTCATCCAATATTCATATATACTCTGTATCTTCTTTTTCTTTTATTTTTAATGTCAATCTGTCCATTTCTTCACAATCTATTTTTTTTTAAATTACATCATCCTCTGTAGATGTTTTCTCATTTTTCCAGTACTGTGCAAATACAATTCTTGCTGCAATATTGCACCCATGTAATATTAAATATATATTAACTTTATCATACCTTTCTAGTACTATGCCTAATAAAAATATTTCTGTCATATAATCTAAGTGCTGCTTTAACATTTTTTCTAACCATGCATGTATTTTTGCCCAATATTTCTTTGCTTTTGCACATGTCCACCACATGTGATAATATGTGCCCAGTGTCTGGTTACATTTTCAACATCTGGCGGACATGCTTTTAAACATCTTTGCTAATCCCATGGGTAGTAAGTTCCATCTCTAAAACATTTTATATATGACATAATACCTTTAGAAACCATTTTTGCAATTACAATATTTTTCAGACTATAAGACGCACCTGACTATAAGACACACCTAAACTTAGAAGAGGAAACAACAACAACAAAAAGTTTTTTGCCTCTGCTCATCCCATTTTTGGCCCTTTTTTCCACTCGTTTTTTGACCCTTTCCCAGCCTTTCTTTGGCCCGCTTTCAGGGTTTTTTTCAGCCCATTTTCAAGGCTTTTTTTCAGCCCATTTTCAAGGCTTTTTTCGGCCCATTTTCGAGGCTTTTTTGGCCTGTTTTTGAGCCTTTTTTTTTTTGGCCTCTTTTGGCAGCTTTTTTTGGGGGGGGGAATAAGCCTCAAAAATGGGCCAAATCCTTTTCAATAAAAAAATAAAAACTTTTCAATAAAATAATAATAATAATAATTAATAAAAAAAATGGGCCAAATAAAGCCCCCAAAACAGGCTGAAAAAGGTTCTGGAAGTGGGCCAAAAAAGACCTGAAAAAGGCCAAAGAAAGGCCTGAAAAACAGGGCATGCAGAGGCCAAAAAATGGCCGGCGGGTGGACGGGGCTTTGGCAATATTTAGTCTATAAGATGCACAGACATTTTCACCTCCTTTTGGGAGACAAAAAAGTGCATCTTATAGTCCGAAAAATACAGTACTCGGAATAGCTTGGTATTTCACTAATCAACAATGCCATAACAGCAAGATCTGTCACATTAGCAAGCTTTCCTATAATTGAGTTTTGAAAATTCCTCTTCCCTCAAAAGCAATAAGTCATTATGGCCAGGCCCAGAATGTAGCTTTATAATGAAGTAGAATTAGCTTATGTGTTTGATAAGACCTCATTTGGAATATTGCGCCCAGTTTTATTTCTTATTTCTTATTTCTTTATTTATTTTGTCGCCTTTCTATGCCGCCCAACTCCCCAGGGACTCTTGGTTGCCACGAATAAAAGAGATGTGGAGACTCTGAAAGGAGTGCAGGGAAGAGCAACAAAGATGATTAAGGGAATGGAGGTTAAAACATACAAAGAACAGTTGCAGGAATTGGGTATGTCTAATCTAGTGAAAAGAAGGATCAGAGATGACATGAGAGCAGTGTTCCAATATCTGAGGGGCTGCCACAAAGAATAGGGAGTCAAGGTATTCTCCAAAGGGCATGAAGGCAGGACAAGAAGTAATGGATGGAAGTGTATGAAGGGAAAATCCAACCTATAACTTAAGGAGAAATTTCCTGGCACAAAGAACAATTAACCAGTGAAATGGCTTGCCTCCAGAAGTTGTGGGTGCTCCATCACTGGAGGTCTTTAAGAAGAGGTTGGACAGTCACTTGTCTGAAATGGTAGTGGGTTGGACTAGAAGACCTCCAGGGTTACTTCCAACTCTATTATTTTGTTACCTACCTGTTCTACCTGGGCAAACTGACAGTTATTAGTACAAATAAACTGCCTAGAAAGGAACTTTATGATGCTGACGGAACCAAACTATAATTCATAACTTTTATTACAACCTTTAGGCCAGAAAACACTACAATAAAAAGACATAAATTTATAATTAATAAAACTAAGAAGCTGAAATGAAATGTTTAAATCTCTCAGTTCTTTTACCTCACCAGAACTCTGATGTTATCTTTTCACCTTGCCTGATTCTGGGGTCACCATCTATCCTACTGAAAATTAGTAGAAATTTTAATGCTCACCATTGTTATCTATGTGACGTTTACTTGATTTCTTTTACATAATTTTATTCTGTTTAGCTCAACTTTTTTTTTACTTTGATTAGTGACAGGTTTTATCGATTTTTAATGTTGTGTTTTCTGGCCTAAAGGCTGTAATAAAGATTTTGATGTGAAACTATAATTGAAAGTACTTCTTGGATCCTATTGACCCAGAACATTCCGGTGTCCAAGAGATTTTACTATGCAGATTAAGCAATAAATGCATATAATTGCACCATTTTCATAAGAAATAGTAAACACTTATTAAATGGTCACTTTTATCCTTTGTAGTCAGGCTTGTTGTTCACCTGCTAAGTTGAGAAAGATTGCAGAGAAGAGCAACAAAGATGATTAGGGGACTGGAGGCTAAAACATGTAAACAACAGTTGCAGGAACTGGGTATGTCTAGTTTAATGAAAAGAAGGTTCCGCCCGGTATGACATCATCAAACTGGTTCTGCCCCCTCCCGCCCCCCTGGGTTATTCTTACCTTTTATTTGGCACCACCCCCAATCTATTGCTGCCTCCTGAGTCCCAGCTGATCGGCTAGAAGGAAAAAACTGTTTAAACTCTTGCTGCGAGGCTTCAAAGGGCCGCCCTACAGCTGTTCAGTGTTAAAAGACAGTGTGGTGGTAGACCGGTGCCTCCAAAAACAAATGAGTAGACCAGTGCCTGCAAAAATAAATGGGTAGACCAGTGCCTCCAAAAACAAATGAGTAGACCGGTACAGCTCTGCAAGCAGTTAAAATCCTGATAGACCAGTACCTCTGCTAATCCTAAAGAATTGTGACATGACCATCAAGCCACGCCCACATAATAAGCCACGCCCACAGAACCGGTAGTAAAAATTTTTAGAACCCACTCCTGATAAAAACATTGAGACAATAATATAAAGGTAATTGCTCGACTTATGACCACAACTGAGCCCAAAATGTCTGTTGCTAAGCAAGACAGTTGTTAAGTGAGCTTTGATTCATTTTACGATCATTCTTGTCACAGTTGTTAAGTGAATCACTGCAGTTGTTAATGACACAGTTGTAAAGTGAATCTGGCTTCCCCATTGACTTTGCTTGTCAGAAGGTCACAAAGAATGATTACCTGACTCTGGGATACTGTAGTTATCATAAATGCATGTCAATTGCCAAACTGCTGAATCTTGATCTTGTGACCATGGGAGGCTGCAATGGTTGTAAGCATGAAAAATGGCCATAAATCAGTACCCTTGTAACTTCAAATGGTCCTTAAATGAATGGTTGTAAGTTGATGACTACCCGCACTCAAAGTTCAAACCAAATTGCCCCTCAAAACTAGTGGGCACACTTTACAAAGAAAACAATGAATATCAAAAGTTATTTCACAAAATCCCCTATGCTTATTTGCTGGTAATATGGCAGATGTCATTGTCTTCCCAAAGAGGCCCTGTGTGTATATTTCTTCCACACTCATGTAAAAATGGAAAGAAGGCTCTGTTTTCAGTTTAATCCAAGGCTCCAATTCAGAACTGAAACTGCATCCCGTGTCTCTAAATCAAAATGATCCCCTGTCCCAAAGCACTGCTGGTTCTGAATCAAATACTTTTAGGCCCACATCCCCTAATGCACTGTGTAAAACTATGGCCTAGAGCAGAAATGGTCCCCAGTAACAGGCAATAAATCAATGCTTCGCAGGAAAAAACCAAGAATGCTATCCATTTGCTCCCAGGAAGTTTTTCACTTACTCTTTAATGGATGAAAACCATGAAGGGGAAGGAATAATATCTGCTCTCACAGATATTTAGAAACATTAACTATAAAAGCCCTTTTATTTTTATCATCCAATCTAACAAGTTGCTGAATCCCCATTTGAATTTTATTCAATGGCCGGGTTAAATTCTCACAAACAGCTTGAATAGCTAACTAAGCCTCTTCTTGCAGCTGGACCGAACGCCTCTCGTGACCAACAATAAAAATTTAAAAACAGCATATGAATGAAGGCTATCTTGGGTGACAGAAAATTGACTGAAAAGTCTTGATTTTTAATTTCTAAGGAGATTTCCCTTTAATAGGGTATTCTTTTAATTAAAGAAGGTTTAAGAATTTAGCTGTAGAACTTCTAAAATCTAAACAGATGTAGATGTTTTCCCACCAAACAAATTTTGACTTTTAATCATGTTTTGTTATATATCTATGACTGATTATAATACATATGCATAAATATATAAATAAATAATGTATTATGTTACAATACATATTTATTTCTCATGGCATATCCCTTGCCATGGAAGTTTCTATTCAAAACTTAGGCTTTATTTACATGGCTCATACATAGAGCCAGCCATGCTTCTGTTTCCTGCTCAGAGATGAGTCTCACACTGTGGCTTGGAGCATTTAGGAATGTGTAAGCACCCTGGGACTATCACTGAGAAGGATTGAACTGCCAAAATAATTTCAGTTGAAGATTAATTAAAGAAGTCATACATTTTGCGAGTCTTTGCTTGGAGATGACTTATAAATTATTTTCCTTCATGTTCTTCCTCAAAACCCAAAACTATGTGATAGTATGGGGCAAGGAAAGTGGAGGGGGTAGTGGGCATGGAGGCCATAATGCAGTATCTTTCCTTAGCAGAGACTGGCAGGTTCAGGAGCTTCAAGTCCACATTTTTTCTCCTGATGTTTACAAGCAAGAGTCCTCCTCCTCCTCCAAGACTGATATTTATTTTGCTCATTCACTCAGTCTCCCTGCCCTGGCATACATATGTCTCACAGCTTGCTGAGGATTAAATCCACTCAACACTACTCCTAGTGCACTGCCAGCATCCAGTAAAAGGCAGCCTGAAAACTAGTTTAGCATTCTTAACACTTTTAAAATTGTGATGCCTTCAGAATTAGTTGGCCCACTATGGGAGTGTCCCCTTCTGTCCAGTTGCTGACTTCTCTGCATGGACTGCATCGTTGTTTCGGCTGCCAGGGAGACCAGAACCCTGACTTTTGCAGCTTCTTTCTTTGGGTCAGAAACTATGCAACTCAAACACCTCACTGGTTGACACTATGAACACTGACACCACTCCTGTAGTTGAACATCACTTCCATTTGTGCCGTGCTATAGAGTGAATGATCGACATAGTCACCCTGAGCGTGGAAGGCGGACAGGAAACGTTTATCAGCATTTACAGTGCCATAAGGAAGGATGGAATTCTAGTTACCGCATCCGTTCTGTTTGCCAGTCTTGTGATTTGGCCATAAATCTGATTTGGGAAGCTCAATAGCAGTCTGGTGTTTTGGGTGCGAATATTAGCAATCAAGCAGTGATAGAGAGATAGTAGGAATATACTCTCTGTTCAGAAAGAAAGGGAAAAGGCAAAGGGAAGGGAAGGCAAAGGAAAGACAAGCCAAAAGCAAATGGAGCAATTAGCTATAATGTCTGCTACAGCAGACATTCTATCCAAAACTTTAGTCAGAGGGATTGCTTACAGTCGCGCTGAAAAAAAAGAAAGAAAGAAACCACCCACTTCCTGTATATGACTGAGAAATGTGGATCCAGATTTAGATTGGGCTCTAAATCCTGCATTAAGTTTCAGTTTGTGCTGCCAAGAGCACTGCACACCTCTGGGCAAATATGAAGAACAAAAAGTGGAAACCTCTGGAGGGACCAAATCCTTCTCTAACCTTTCAATTAGTCTCTAATCCCTTTCCTCCTCTAAAATCTCTGCTCCAGGCTGCCTGGCTTTGGAGATTCTAAGCAGCCAAGAACCTCACCTCCCTTCTTTCTCTGAGGTTTTAAGAGGGAGAGACCTCTCCCCTCTCCCCTGGACCACACCCCATAGCAGATTCATGCTGTTGCAAAAGTTGTTCAGTGCCCTTGCTTCTGATGCAAACATTTTCCACCTGGCTGAGCCAGATTATTTACAAAATATTATAAATAAGGATTCCCTCCCTTTCCCCTTTCCTTCCATTTTGTTTTAAACTGGTGGTGGAACTATTTTTAAAAGCAAGACACGGATGATTGTGACACATTCGGTGTTCTTAATGAGTGGGTGCAGTTTTATTTCATGTTGTTCTTGTCACCGAGCCTAATATTACAAGTGTGCCCTTTATGAACAGAATCTGAAAAATCACAGGGTTCATGACAGCCCATTCCCCCCAAAACAGTATGGAATTTTGTTTACTGTGTCTGTGTGAATACATATTCACACAGAGCCGTAGTAAAGGTAATCCGCATACTATTTTACATTGAAGCAGTTGGCTGGTGTATGAGTGGTTCTCAGTTTTATTTCAATTTGTTTCTCTTCACAGTTTCTTAGGTTTTAGAACTATTTCTATTGTACTATTTGTACTTGTTGATGTTTTCAAAATCAAACCATGCAAAGTCTATAGTTTTCGTTATATTCCCAAGATATTTGGTGCTTGTTCAGACGCAAGGCATAAAGCCAGGCCAAGTGCTTAAACTGGAAAACAGGAATATGTTTCTTTTCCTGACTACCGCATGGCCTAAATTTTGCAGCATGCCCTTCTCCTTTGCTCAGGCCCTTCAAAGGTGCCATATTTTCAGTGGAGAACTGTTCCATAGTCCCTTATTACTTCTAGGTATGCCCAATGGGATGGTACTGATCTAGTTGGTTTCAGAGTTGAAGACTATTTGAAATGGTTTCATTTCTATCACTAATGGCCAATCCACCAATGATTAGTGACCTATCATTCAAATTGCTATTGAAGTTAATGTAAAAACTGTTTGATTGTTTTTTACATGGCCACATGGCCAATGCTGTCAGTCCTTAGAGGTAGGCCAGATTAGAGGTCCTTAGAGGTAGGCCAGATCAGGAAACAGACATTGCAAGAATTATGAGAATGATTCTAGGGTACAATAGTAGAATCATAAAAACCAAACAGAACGAAGGACTTATTTTGAATTTCTTTCTTACACCTTCTCCTTTCCCTTGACCAAGTTGCCTTTTATTTTTCCTTAATAGGTCCTATATAGTTTCACCAGTGTTATATTTATGCTGCCCACATTAATAGCTTATGCATATTAAAATAAATAATATGAAAACAACAAGCTATAAAGCCATGAGCATAGAGTGATTCACTGGATATGAGTCATTCTTGTGCAGATTTCTATGGAAGCTCCAACTTTTAGTAATAAACTGCATTAAAAAGGCACATATATTTGTTCACCTCCTCCTGATAAAAAGTGAGAAACTCATATGGTCAGATGGTCTGTTGTTGGGATATTGATAAGAGGTTGCATGGTCAAAAGCAAAGCTCAGAAAGATAAGCATCCGGAAGGAGATCTGGAAAATTGATTCAAACATTTTAGAACTCCCAAGTCTGTTCTAGCAAGGTTCTTTAAAGATCTATTGGGACTGCAAATTTCAGAATCCTCAGGGAGCATTCTACCACAGCAAATTTGGAGGGCTTCTGGTTGGAAAAAAAGTGCTCCTCATGTCACATCTATTCACAAAATTGGGAAGCATCCTAGAACATCATGGCAGTACAACCACCTTCATGCTGAGCTCATGGTATTCTCTCATCTCAGTACATGTATCACATGATAATTTTACCTCTTACTACCATGTTTCCCTGAAAATAAGACCCTGTCTTATATTTCTTTGAACCCTGAAATAAGTGCTTGGCCTTATTGCCAAGAGCTCAAAAGCCCAATTGGACAATCAAGACACTGTCTGTGATTGTTTGGAAAGATGATGTTTTTTATGTTGTTTTTGTTTAAAAAATAAAAACCTTTTTGCAAAAAAAAAAAGCCCAATGTCTTATTTTGGGGGAAACAGAGTATTTTTACCATATCAACTCTTCCAAGGAACACCTGGAGGAAAATGTATAATTTTGATCAGAGTGTGGAAGATCCTTTGTTAAAGAACTATTGATATGCTATGGTTTCCTTGTTTAGGAGCCCAGAAGAATGTGACTCAAACATAAAGCACCTTCACGTGGAAGATCCTACTTTGCTTTTCCTTGGAGTCTCTTTGAAAGATGCTAGAAGAACAAACTAATAGCCCACACGTATACTCAGATTATAATTAGGCAACGGCCTTGATGGTGTTGTTTGAGTCAATAGCCAAGCTTGGAATCCCTTTCCAACTTTATAAACTTGTATTGAACTTGAACTGTTGGTTGTTAAGAGGCAACTTTTTACATTATCCTGTTTTAGCAAGTTCAAATGGATAGAGCTGGCTTGGTTTTCTAAAGCTGGGTACCTCCTCTTGGGTGCTGACTTCCAATGATGTCAAAAAGAATCTGGTTGGGATTTCCAGCATGCCTAAGGGAAGAAATAGCTACCCATGGCCAAACCATCGGTAATGAAACTGTTTCCAGAACCTCTAAAAGCTTTCTTGGCTTCCCTATATGGAGTCTGCACAATACTTGGAAAAGCTTCTCCTTCAACAGGCTGACCTATCTTTAACAGGAACCACCCTGGTCTTGGTTGGCGTTTAGTTTCACTTTGTCCTATTAACAAATGGGACAACCCTGATGGGAGTTGACTCTAGATGGATAAGGGCTTCTTTAGATGCCCTGGTATTTCTTCAGCCTATGGTATTTGTTCTTCTTGATTTTGTTTTGTAGTGGCGAAGAAATCTTTCCCACTCTGTTTAAAGGTAGCTTATGTTCTGGTCCAAGTCCTCCTTGAATTTTGCACTGCAACGTGAAGGAAACGAGGATCCTATTCCACAAAGGTTTTTTGGATATCAGAATGAATTTGGAACACGCTTCTTACTTTGGCAATAATGAAATGGCATTTGGTTATACTGATACAATTTACCAGTTCTCAGATGACAAAGTTCCAGTTCTCCTGTTGACTTGTGGGAGTATAAATTAAGTTTCGATCAAAATCGCTAAATAAATTTCTTGGCTAGCTATACCTAACTGCCATGGGTAAACTTTTAAAAAGTTTTTTAAAAGGGAAAGAGAAAAACAGTCATTTTCTTATTGGGTTTGCCAGAAGAAATATTTTAATTTTATTTATTAAATGTGTTTATTATTCATTAATTTATATGATTATATGTCCATCCATCCAACATTAATACAATAGAAAAAAGAAGAAAAGGAAGAAAATAAGTTTTTTTAAAAAAATTTATATTCTCCCTTTCTACCCATAGGTTATTGAAAGTAGTTAGTGAGGTAAAAGTTAAAGATAGTCCGTACCTTTTAAAGAAAACACATTAGAAAAAAAGTATACTGGTATGTATATTCCCAAAATACTTTTTAAAAATAAGCAAGTAAGGAATCAGTCCTCAAGCCTTTGAATAGCAGTGAGGAGATCTTCATCTTTATATTCTATTTTCTGTTACTTTTTTTAATAATTAGGTTTGGAAATGTAATAACCACATTGATATCTTCTGCCTCCTTACTAAATCTCATTCAGCTTTTGCAACAATTACAGAAAACAATTTGCCACACGGACCATTCTCTGCAAGTTCAAGATCTCAAGCACCAATAGCTGTTTTTTATTTATTTATTCATCAAAATATTTAAGAACCATTTTTCTGTCCAAAAGAGCCCTCAAGGTAATGTTCAGGAAAACAAAATTTCATTTTCAATCAAATGAAAAATAATGTTACCTTTAAAAATATAATTGAACCAATGTATTTAAATCTTTTTAAAAAGGTTTATTAAACAAAATAGGCTTCCTGATATGCCCTAAGGCAGCGATGGCGAAGCTTTTCGGCACCAACTGGAATGTGTGCATGTGTGCGCGTGCCAGAGCCCTGGAAACTTGAAGACCAGCTGGCTGGTGTGCTGGCTGGTGGTCTTCTGGTTTCCAGCTCATGCATGTGCGCCGGCCAGCTGGTCTTCGTGCATGACGGAGTGCACATGCGCCCTGGCCAGCTGGTCTTTGGCTTTCTGGGGCTCTAGCATGCACGAAGATCAGCTGGATGGCATGCAGAAGACCAGCTGGCAATGGTGCACATGCCCACAGAGAGGGCTCTGCATGCCACCTGTGGCACGTATGCAATAGGCTTGCCATCACAGCCCTAAGGCTATACAAAGAATGAGACCCAACTCAAGGGATGTACAAACTTCATTGATGTATGCATGAGTGTCTGAACATTTATTTATTCAATTCATTTCATTCTGGTTCCACCTGACTCCAGGCTGACTCACAATTGAAAAACAAGAGAGATACAACAAATTAAATAGACATACAAATAAGGGAAACAATAAAATGGTAATCCAGACAACTAACACAAAATCGTATGTAATGCATGATAAATGTATTTAACAAGGGGTTTCCATTCTCCCTATTCCAAGGCCTTGGAGAAAAAAATCAATTTTTTTAGGCCCTCCAGAAGATAGGCGCCATGCAGATTCCATGGGGGAATCCCATTGCACAGGGCAGATGCCACAGGTTCCTTCCTGAGTCCTGAAAGATCACACTCTTTGATCAAGTGATGCAAAACGTGCTTCCTCAGTTGCTTTTTGAGATATGTAAAAAGAAATAGTGATGATCAGAAATTAGGGTTTTGTTTTTGTTTTTTAAAAAAAATTCTTCTATCTTTTGATCAGATCTGCAAAAAACAAATTTATGAATTGATTCGGAGAATTTAGTGTGGACATGATTTAGCTGGGGTTAAGAACTGCATTCCCACTGCTTTCTAGGCTAGAGTTTTACATATGGTTAAACACTTTGCCCTCCGATAATCACACTGGGCCCATGATGTGAAATGCTCTGTTCAGGGTTCTTTTTATGGTGAATTCAAAATAATACATTCAAAAATTGAAATGCACAACCCCTGTAACACTTTATCATGAATTGTGAGTCACAATTCGCCATTTTCTAGTTCGCAAATTAAACCCCTGAATGTTTAAGGGGAAAAAATCCACCGGCAAAGCAAAGTGAACTTTCCCTTCTTTTTCTTACCCAAAAGCAACTCAGATAGTAGATTAATTTTCTAATCCTGATTGTTAGTGCTGAGGCTTGGAGCTTGAAGCAGAAGGATTACACAGCAGCAAAATTTATAACCGGACAATGGACATACCTACCAAGAAATAGAAGGTATGGGGAAATGCATTTCACATATTTTCCTTTCTGTTTTCATGGAAATGACAGGGAATGCTAATACAGCTTCATCAATATCAGCACATAACATCTATTAAGTAATTTAAGGTCTCCAAATAATCAAGGAACAAATTGTGAACTGTGCCGTATGAAAGCCATAACATATTTAACTGCCTTTTTTTTTTATGAATACAGCTTCCTCCATTCTTTCAGTACAGGAAGAGGACATGTTTCTCACAAATTATGTGCTTTTTGCATAGGATATATTTTAAGGTCCACTGGAAGGTAATCCCATTCAAAAAGCTGGTTTATCTTATTCACATTCTTCAGGACCTCCAAAAGCTTTCTCTGTTCCCAGATTTCCAATAAGATTCCTTGGACCTTCTGAACTTCCCACTGAGACAGACACAGTTGAAAGATTACTACCCAGCTATGCAATGCATAGGCAGGATAACAGTTATATGATGAAGTGACTTTGCAACTCATATTTATTGGCTCAGTATGGCTTGAACTATTAACTAAAATAAACCACAGACCACAATTATACTACAATATTTTATAGAAGATAGGTTAGGGTCTGCAGTCAATCTCTTGGTAACCATCAGGTTGCAACTCTAATTTCCTCATTTATGTCTTTGTATTTGAAAAAAAAAGTCTTCATTCCCACTCTTGTTCTCTAGAGTTTTGAGAAACATTTTGATGAAACATTTTTGACTTAATAGTATAACAAGAGATATCAGTAGTCATTTTGTTATTCCAATGTGATTTAAATGTGCAAAAAAACTTACACAGAAACATAGAAAACTGATGTAAGAAAAAGATCCAGTGGTCCATTGAGTCAGCTCTTTGAGTTTTTTGTTTATTGGTTTTTGTTTTATTTATTATTTTTATTTATTATTTTATCATTTATCTATTTTTGACAGATGATGGACGTGTTTATCCCAAGTATGTTTAAACTCAGTTACTGATGATTGATTCACTACCTTCTTCTGTGAAGCAATACTTTCTAACATTAATTTTGAACTTCCCTCCTGTCAGTTTGAGGTTATGTGCAGAAATCTCTGAAATATTTCTTCCAACATTCACTCACTTCTAATTATTTCATAACTTTTATTTTTAATTTCTTTCACTCTACTGCAGTGCTCAGCCTTCCTCCAGTTCCTAATATATTCAAAGCAATGTCACTGACTAGTCTAGGGTGGACGCGAATTTCAGGGCATACTGTTCGCCCCAGCTACAGACCCCAAAGAACGCAGCACATACAAAGTCCGTTCAAACCTTGGTTTATTAAATAAATCAGTCTTTTACAACACAGGCTGTTAATTAACTGCATTAACAGCCACCAAGAATTCAAAGAATAATAACTGAAAGCTTACTGTGGTTGGCAGAAT
>JANHZT010002014.1:88363-98794 GCA_032468215.1 Stegonotus admiraltiensis | reverse complement strand
TTTTGTATTTTCTGTGTTTTATTCTGGCTGTTCACCGCCCTGGGTCCTTCGGGAGAAGGGCGGTATACAAATAAAATAAAATAAAATAAAATAAATAAATAAATAAATAAATAAATAAATAAATAAATAAATAAACCAGGAATGGATTTGTGCAAGTCAAAAGGATTTGAACACCATTTGCTGCTCATAAAAGAATTATCAAAAATAAACAAGGGAAAGAACTGTATGACCAACAAGGTGCCAAGAACAGATGGCATGGAAAAGCAAGAATATCATCCTGGCAACTAAGTATAGATTAGTCCATACTATTGTATTTCCTATAGGTACCTCCAGTTTTGAAATTTGGACTATGAAGAAACTAGACAAGAAGAAAATTGATTCATTTGAGTCGTGCTGTTGCAGAAGGCTCCTGTCAGGCCCAGCCCAAGAACGACATAGAAAAATCCAGCCAAAAATCCAGTTCTTTATTTGCTTATGTCATATAGACAGAATCTTGCCAGACTAAACCTACGCAATGCTAACCCTAATGGATATACCCTGGGAGATTCTAGGGAGTTGCTGTCCTAAATCTCTTCCTCTTTCTCTGACCCAGTTCTGGACTGTCTTGCCACTACCTTGGAATAGAAATGGATGAAAGTCCAGTTGTCTCCTGATTAAGCACCTTTGGGACAACCATGGCCTAGATGACTGAGAATCTCTACAGACTCCTACCTTGGAAAGTGCTCCTTCCTTCTTGGGAATCTGCCACTTCACTGTACAGTAGTCCCCAACTTACAAACATTAATTTAGCAACCATTCAAATGGCACTGAAAAAAGCAACCGGTCCTCACACTTACAACTGTCATAGCACCCACTATGGTCACATGATCAAAATTCAAGTGCTTGGCAGCTGGTATGTATTTACAACAGTTGCCAAGTCCCATTTCATCTGAACACCATTTGTGACCTCCCCCAGCTGACAAGCAAAGTCAATGGCCAGATTTCCTTAATGATGGTGGAATTCACTTAACCATGGCAAAAAGGTCATAAAATCAGTTGTGACTCATTTAACAACCACTTTGCTAGCAGCAGCAGTTCTGGTCCCAATTGTAGTCCATCATACCACCTCCCCCTTTGTAGGCACATTTCATCACAGCTCCTGAGCATTCCTTGTACAGTACAGGTGACAAGTAGTGGAGTGTATAAAACCAGGCATATTGCTGGAAGGCAAAATCACAAAATCATGCCTTACTTATTTTAGCCATGGCATAAGATCAAGTTCACTGTAGTTACGCTCCAAATGGTCAGGGGTAAAAGGAAACACAGAGGTTGGATACCATAAAAGCTGACACCATCCAGAGCATAAATTGAAAAAAGCCACACAAGATTGGAAAATGTGGAGAGAACTGCTTCACAGAATCTCCCAGAAGTCAGGTGTGATTGAACCGATAGAAACATCATCAACATATCAACAGTAAAACCCTTTTTTCTCTAATATCCAGTAGAATTTTTTTTCCAGTAGAAATTTAATCTTCTTCTTCTATTGAAATTCCTGTCGTTGCATATCTGTTACAATATCTAAATTCTGCATCTGTTTAATCAGATGGTCCTTGACCTACTCAGGTTCTGAGTCATTCTTCCCCAGCAGTTTACAAGTAAGGTCAGGCAAATGTTTCAAGTTACATAAGATAAGATGTTTCTCCTTGCTTCTGCAATTCTTTTAATATTAAGCTACATATATGAAGGGGTTTTTGTTTCAATTTCACTTTTATTATTTTTACAAATACCTCAAGGTGCTGAACATATCTAACACACCTTCCTTCTCCTATTGTCCCCATAACAACCATACTATGAGGTAAGTTGAGCTGAGTGACTGGCCCATAGTCACCAGCTGGCTTAGTTGTTAAAACCAATCAGGTAGACCAAGCCATTTTGAAGTAAAGGTTTTGCCTTTGTCTTAGCAATAATTAAACTTTGCAATTTCAACCAATTATTGTCTGTCTGCTGAGCAGATTTTTGTGCTTTCTTCTTCATAAAAATAAACATGTAATAGTAAAGTCAGATGAGGAAAATGTATTGCATTATTTTCTAATTGTATTTTTCTTCTTGGGTATTCCTTTAGTGAAAGCACACAAGGACTAACACATGAATAATTCTGAATATACCTGCCAGAGTTTCCACATTCTTCATTTAGACCAATGTGTTAGGAATAAGAGCCTAATAACTGCTAGATCAGACCAAACATCTTTGTAAGTCTAAATTCAGCTTCCAAAGTAGCTCACTAAGTCTCTCTCTCTCAGACATGTAGGTAGTAGTACTCGACTTATGACCAAAATTGAACCCAAAATGTTTGTTGCTAAGTGAGACAATTGTTAAGTGAGTTTTGCCCCATTTTATGATCTTTCTTGCAACAGTTGTTAAGTGAATTACTGCAGTTGTTAAATTAGTAACACAGTTGTTAAGTGAATCTGGCTTCCCCATTGACTCAAAAGATCACAAAAGGTGATCACATGACCCCATGAGCCAGTTGCCAAGCAGCTGAATTTTGATCATGTGGTCACGATCAATGCTGCGATGGTCATAAGTGTGAAAAACCATCATAAGTGTGAAAAATAGTCATAAGTCACTTTTTTCAATGCTGTTGTAACTTCAAACGGCCACTAAACAAATGGTTGTAAGTCAAAGGTTACCTGGTTTTGCTCCAGTTTGCTCCAACTAGACAAAATACTTATATTTTCAATTTCTAATAAAATCTAGTTGGTAGCTGCTTCAGAGGTGGAGACCCTCATTCCTAATTCAATTAATGTTAGTGAATCATTCCAAACCAGGAATACATTTAACCAAAGTCAGTTTTCAAGGCAAAATATAAGCCTGTCCATTGAAGAGGAAATGGAGGAGCCAGGGCAAGGCAATAGGAAACCTTGAGGTTCAAAATATGTCTTTGTACCCTTAGTAGCATATATTAGCACTCCGATGGAAATCCAGAAGCCTTGCCCAACAGTGGTGTTTTTGTGATCATTGTGATGTTTAGAAAACTGTATTTAAAAATGTATGGCATCAGCATGTCATCTCAACAATCATCTGCTTGAAAACCGCCATCTATTTATTTGCACGGGGCAAGTATATTTAAAAACTCCATAGCTGGTCCCTCCCAAAAGCACATCAATCAGTTAAAGAAACCCCCAAAGAGTAGCAGAGGATTTTTCCTTTCTTGCACCTAACCATGGGACAAACATGTCTGGGAGACCTCTGTTTTCCTGTGGTATCCCCATGACATGGCCTCTATCTGATGCCCATTCCTGAGTGACTGGCTTAAATTGCTTAACTGTGCTGCTGTTTAATTATTTCCCCCCATATTTTGATCCTATCCTGGAGCAGACTCAAATCTCTTAGACTTGGTAAGTCATGACATTTGAAGAGTCAGAGACTGCTGTGACTTGAACAAGGAAGGGGCAGTAGAGACAGAATAGGGATCTCCAACAGGAACTACCAATTCCCTGTGATTGTTCTTTTGCTAACTTAGGATGGGCAGAGAGCACTGCCACTCAGCAATAGGGAAAGGCCTGGAGACTTGAAAAAGCCAAAAAAAGGGAAGATTTTATTTATTTGTATCCCACCATTACTATTTTTACAGAAAATTCAAGGAGGTGAACATATGCAACACACCCTCTATTTTTCCCACAACAACTCTCTGAGGTGAGGTATAGAAATGGTAATTTTAATTGTAAAGATTAAAAATTGTTTAAATTTTTTAACCGGCCAAATACTCTGATCAGCAAAAAATACATTGTATGTTTGTGTGTGTGTATGTGTAAAAAATAAAGAAAAACTTTTTACAAAAAAACCCCAACAATTCTCTGAGGTGAACATATCAAATAGACCAGGGGTGGGTTCTACTTACCTTTACTACTGGTTTGTATCATGCATGCGCAGATCACACAGAATGAATAATTGCACATTATACATAAATGGCAAAAAGCTACAGCAAACATATGAATTCCGGTGCTTTTTTAATTTAAAAAATGGATGGAGAAGATGTAGGATGCGCAAATGTTGGTAGAGGGTTGTATGTGGGCTGTTGCAAGAAATAGAAATGAGAGATAGGTTAATGAGAAGAGATATAAAACTGAGCTGAATGTCGTGAGAATGGAATATTTCTAAAGGGTGTGAGTTGTAAAACAAGAAGAGGTAAAGTCAAGAGTGAATGGATGACAAATAGATGAGGACTGAGCAGCTGACTATTAGGAAGGAAGTGATTTGGTTGCATAGAGAGAATGAAGGAAGATCAAATACAAATATAAAACAAATACATGAAGTAAATAGGTTAAGAGGGGAAAAAGAAAAAAAACTATTGATTTTATGGCATTGGTAAGATCCTCAAACAGAGGGAGAAGTATTTAAAGAACAAAAGGCAAAATATGAAGTTGAGTATGAAGGTGAAGAAATCAGGTATGGCTTTGAAGAGCTGAAAGGTATGAAGAGATGTGATGAATGGCTTAATGTAAACTAGATTTAGCTATGTTTTATTTCCCTTTTTCCTCTCTCTTGTCTTTCATTCTTTAAAGAAGAGATTGGAAAACCATGCTTGTTTTCTCATATTGGGTATAGGTAATGGTTTCTCTGTCCAGTTGTGTCCGATTCTAGGATGTGGTGTTCATCTCTGCTTCTTGGCAGAGGGACCCAGCATTGTCTGAAGACATTTTTCATGGTAATGTGGCCAGCCAAAGGCTTATCTTTCCACCAAAGTGGTACCTATTAATCTACTCACATTTGCATGCCTTCAAATTTCTAGGTGGGAAGGAGCAGAGGCAGGAACAGGAGCTCACCTTGTTGCATGATGCTTAGGTCTCAAACTCGGGCTGTCAGCTTTCCAGCTGACAAGCTCAGCATCTTTAACCGTTGAGCCATCACACCCCCTTTCTCATATTACTTTTTCAAAAAGAAATTAAAGTGATGAGTATGTTGGTTACCTGGTGGTGGAAGAATAAAGCTCTCCTAACAGACATATATGGGATTGCCCTATTAATCTGAAAGACAAATGAAATGAAATGAAAGACAAATTCTTTAATAAAAGACACATACAAGGCTCTTCAATCACTTTAATGTTTAGTTATTTCTCTACAGAAGACAAGAATAATTAAAATAAACATGAGTTGGAAAGACATTTTATGTACAAACTATAAGCAAGAAGGAAGCTATAAAGCAAGTTATTATCCCACACAGCATATGTGAGATGTGTTTTCTTACATTTTTAATTTTTGTAAGAATTGTTTCTTAAATTATTGCCACAGTGGTACTATATGTGATGGTATAATAAATTTAATGAAAAGTCAAATACTGAGATTATTTTGCTGCAAACTACACTAATTAATTTCAAAGCTAACTAATGATGTTAATTGGTTATGGTATGAATTAATTGGTTGCTGTATTATGTACATCGCAAAAGAGGTTGCAATTATTGTAATTGCTGCAGTGATTTAAATCATGAAGTTGTCAATATTTTCTATAGGAGCAAAGTAACTGTTTTAAATGGGGTTAGGCTAAAGTTTTTTGTTTCAGGGAGGGTCACATTTAACACAAAGAGGGGAAATGCTGCGGTATCTAGAAAGATGATAAAAATGCTTGTTATAAATATGTTTGGGCTAAGATCTTCTCGGTTCTCTCCTTCCCAGTTTATTTCTATTTTAGAGCTTCCACTAATATTGATCTTGTTCTTTTCATTTCAAAATCAAAAGATGTTATTGGTTTTCATCAGTTGTGATTGGAGGCCCCAGAAATCACAAAAATAGGGGTATGGGTCCATATAAATTGTCCATCACAGGTGTGAAAAATGGTCATAAGTCCGTTTTTTTCAGTGCCATTTCAACTTTGAATGGTCACTAATTGAATGGTTGTAAGTCGAGGATGACAGAGGAGATATACCTGCCTCTGCATCTCTTTCCTCCCATTCTCACCAGTGGTGGGTTGCTCCTGGTTTGGACCGGTTCGCAAGAACCGGTAGTAAAATCGGCAGGAGGCTCTGCCCACCAACCCGGACGTCATCAGGAAGTTTCTGCACATGTGCGTGAGGTCCCATTGCAAACCAGTAGTAAAGGTAAGTAGAACCCATCCCTGATCCTCACACTTTCTCCAGAGGAAAGTTTCCAACAGTTCAGCATTCAGAAGGGAGCACATAGTGGGAGCCATTGCTACAGGCCAGCCAGAGGAGGTGGCTGAATTCCTGAGTTCTTTAAAAATACTTTATATGAGTACATGCTAACACACATTTACTTAAATCAGGAAGCTTCCCACTGTCTGTTTTTTTTTTATACAAGGCAGCAAATCTGAGATTAAGATTTAGACTGTCGTCATGTCTTGTTTGGCCTTTGATGATATTGTAAGAAAAGTAAAACATACTGGAGAAAGTTAGAAAATAACATTTCACTGATTACGGGATTCAAAATTCTGGTGATGTTTATTTTGGAATTACTAAAATGAGGAACATATAAACAACTTGTAGAGTTGCTATGGACAACTCCTGAACAAATCCTACAGGTTAAAACATGGACATTGAGAATTGGAACAATTTGTCAGGTTTCAGGACTCTGTGCCTGTGAATACATAGATAAAGTTGCTGAAAAAAAGTTGTATGTATCAGCTTCTAAAATGATATTTCACAGCTGTGGTCACCATTTTGTTCTTTCTGAAGACAGAAAAAAACAAATTCTGTTCTTCAAGATTTTTAATTGTTGTAAGGATTGTGTCATGAAAATTAAGAGGAATCATTTGTCCTTGAAAGCCTAAATGGAGTTTGAGATGGAGAAGAACAGAGCTGAAATTGGCCTTTTGCATACAGGTAACCCTCGACTTAAAAGCATTCATTTAGTGACCATTTGAATTTACAATGGCACTGAAAACAGTGACTTATGACCATTTTTCAACTAATAACTGTTGCGGCATCTCCAGGGTCATGTGATCAAAATTCAGATGTTTGGCAACTGGCATGTATTTATGATGACTGCAGTGTCCTGGGGTCATGTGATCATCTTTTGCGACCTTCTGACAAGCAAAGTCAATGGGGAAGCCAGATTCACTTAACGTCCATATTACTAACTTAACAACTGCAGTGATTCACTTAAAAACTGTGGCAAGAAAGGTCGTAAAATTGGGCAAAATTCACTTAATAACCATCTTGCTTAGTAACAGAAATGTTGGACTCAGTTGTGGTCCTAAGTCGAGGACTACCTGTATAAATAATAAAGACTTTATTAAAACTGCTAGCAATCGCAAACATGTTACGGAAATACTTACTAAGCCAGCAATAAATGTTAGAGGCAAGGGGAATTGCCAATAAGCTGCACATGTGTTGAAACAGGCCATGAAAGTTAGGGAACCCATTAAAGAGGATAAAGGCCACCGAAAAGGGGGATCAGAGTTAACCAGTTGCCTCTCTCCACAGCTCCTCTTTCCATAAACTACCTGTAAATTGAGAAGGGTTCTAGTCCCAAGTCTAACTAAGATGTAGCTGAGGTGTAGCAATGCCTGCAATTAGAGCCATGTGTTAAGCTGAAGCTATGATCTACGGGCAAATTCCAAAGGAGCTACAATGAGCTGAAATATGACTTTTATTTTCTCTCTGTCTTCTGAGGCTTCTCCCCATCCCTCATGCATCCCTCGACCTCCCTCTGGGCTCCAGATGTCTGTCATTAGACAAGCAGAGGTCTGAACATTCCCTTTGATTATTCTTGTGTCTCTGGAAAATGGTCAGAAAACTGCTGCCACTTTTTCTTTACTTTTTCAAAATCGTTATTTGCTGAAAGGGCACAGAGAGTTGATGTTGTTGAGAATTTCTGTCGTAAACTGAAGAGGAACAACAACAACAAACAAACAAAAAAAGGAGGAAAGGGCTCCAATTGATAAAAGCCATGATCTGTTTTAAGTAAATCATGTCACCCAGGTCTTTAAAAAAATAGCCTTTTCTCTGAAAAGGGGAAGAAAATACACAAATCACAAGAGGGTCCTGGATTTCCAAATTAAAGTAAAAGGTCTGGATTCAGAAGCAGCAGACACTAACAGATCAAATGAAACTTTCAGGAATACATAATTAAAAAAAAACCCCACACATATACACACAAGTGAAGTTGACTCAGAAGAGCCGTGATTACGATTTTACAAAACTGCTTCTTCCTGAATCATTGGATCCATTTCAAAAGTTTTAAAGTCTTCATTAGAAAACCAGGTTCGAATTTTTGTCAGGTATGGTGACAACTGACCCAGAGCAAGTTTTCACAACTGAAAACTTTTGTCAGTGCCATAGCTGAACTGAATGTTACTTATAGTACTTACCACTGTACCACTCTGCCTCTCTTTCGGTCTGAGAAGGCAAGGGCTGCTCATCCATTCCAGTTAGGCTTTTTGTAGCTTGAAAAACAATGGAACTTCTCAGTGGCTGGTCTTTGGCAGACATAGAAATACCTACTTTTTTTTTTTTATTACTGATGATACAAGCCTTAACAGCCAATTTCTCTAACTTGCCTATCCAGCTCCAAAGCTGCATTCCTGGGACTGATAATCTGTCCTTATATTAACCCACTGATTAAAAAATCCTTTACCTGAACTGGAAGTTGAGGATTATTTACTCCCATGGAATGTGCTTCATCTCAGCCTAGCCATAATAGCATTAATTTAATATTCCTGGCATATTATGTTTCCTGTTACCGCTCAGGCTGCCCATGGCAAAAAGCTAGGAGAGGTGAACACTAAATTGCTCTTCAGTAACATCATCTGGCCTTTGCCTCTGCATGTAATTTTGCACAGTAAGTGAGAAGAGGACGTACTTGTCTTTCTATCCCCATGTTTTCAGGGAATGAATTTTTTAAAAAAATATTCCTAGTCCTTCACAACTCCTTGGGACGGAATCATTTGATGGTGGAGAGGGTGCTCTACATGGTATTTCTTGTTCTGCCTATTGCACAAATCAAGCACAACTTGGATCTATTGGACCTGAGCAAGAGAAAGTTTAAGGAAAAGGACAAAGCAATTAAAAATAAGAGGATACTTTGTTCTCTGGGTTTTGGTATTCTGATTAGAAAGACAATGAAAACATTGAAAATTGTGAGGTGACAGTAAAGTGGAAGAGTGCAGGAAGGCAAAGGAATGGTCACCATGTTTGAGACTGTGGTTCCCCAAATCCTTTGCCATTGGCCACATTGGCTGTGCTTAATAGCAGCTTAAATCCAAATTCTGGAGATTTTCTTTGGCAGGGGTATCCTATGTTTTCATGATTAATTCTCAAAGCTATTTCTCTCAAACACAGAGAGTATATAAAGAGCTCTATATCCCAAGAAAGCTCCAGATCAGGGGTGCTATTCATCAGGTTCTAACAGGTTCTGGTAACAGAAATTTTGGGTAGTTCGGAGAACGAGCAAATACCTGGCTCTGGCTGGCTCCAGAGTGGGGTGGGAATGGAGATTTTGCAATATCCTTCCCCTGCCATGCCCACCAAGCCATGCCCACAGAACTGATAGGGAAAAAAATGGATCTCACCTCTGTTCCAGATGTTCCTTTCTTCTAAGGGTATCTCAAGGGGAAGAGTTATAAAATAATCCAAGACGGCAGAAATAGTTGCATAATTGAATCCCTACCCCTTTTTATTGGGCCCTGTTTTCCTCTCAGGAAGACCACATTTCAGAAGGGATGTCTCAGCCAGCTGGCTGAAACTGCACTCATGCATTTATCTTTTATGTAATGGGATGTGAGAATAACCTTGGGAGACAGAAGGAAGGGATTCAGCCTAGACAACTGTCTGATAAGAGAAACTGACGTCCAAATCTGAAGGATGGGGGTGGAGAAGGAACTCTTCCTAGTTATCCGGAAAGTAAAGGCAGAAGAGGGGGAAAGCACTTTCAAACTTGCAAAGTTCTGTTTCTGTAAGCTTACAATAAAGGTACTATGAGTACTCATTGTTTGGTTTTCTGCGTGGACTGTCTCAAAGGACTAACACTTTAAAAGAATCTGTGTTATCTTAGGCTACCAATGATGTATACAATCTACATGGGGCTGCCCTTGGGGTGTACCCGGAGGCTCCAACTGGTCCAGAATGCGGCCGCGCAGGTTGTTACGGGAGCTTCCCGTTACTCCCGGATTACACCTTTCCTGCGTGAGCTGCACTGGTTGCTGGTGGTCCTTTGGGTTCGCTTCAAGGTGCTGGTACTCACCTATAAAGCCCTTCATGGCATGGGCCCGGGGTACTTGCAGGATCACCTTCTACTGGCCTCCCACTGCCCAGTGCACTCACATAGAGCTGCCCTCTTCTGGGTGCCTTTGGCCAGGCATTGTTGGCTGAGGGCGCCCAGGATGAGGACGTTCTCTGTGGTCGCACCGACCCTCTGGAACGAGTTACCCACTGGACTCCGGACAGCCCCTGATCTCCGTACTTTCCGCAAAGACCTGAAGACATGGCTTTTTAATCAA
>JANHZT010002014.1:68064-80499 GCA_032468215.1 Stegonotus admiraltiensis | reverse complement strand
ACCCCCCCCCGTGCTCCCCTGCTTTTGGCACAGTGGGCCTGGTAGGCCCATTTATTGCCCTCCCCAGGCTCCAGAGGCAGCCTGGGGAGGGTGAAAACACCCCCGAAGGCCCTCAGAAGGCTGGAAACAGCCCATTTCCTGATTTCCGTTGGGCCCGGAAGGGCTGAAAATCAGGTGGACAGCACACACATGCGTGCTGGAGCTGAGCTAGGACAACACTCGCATGCCCACAGATATGGCTTCGTGTGCCACAGGTGGCACGTGTGCCATATGTTCGCCATCACAGACATAGGGCCCAGATATCTGAGGGACCATTTCTCTTCAATCATTTCTTACCCCCGGTATGTGTTGGTAGAGTGGGCACATTCCAGGTCTTCTCTATTAAAGGTGATTTTATTCTAAATTCTATTTTCATCATGTGGGACTGAGAAAGCATGCCACCATGCTTCTCCACTCCTGGAGCAGCATGCCCCAGAGATAAGGAGTGTGCCTTATCCTGGTGTTCTGGAAAGCTCTGAAATCTGACTTTAGTCCTTGGTCTGGGATTGATGTATTATTGTTTGTTTAGAACCCCTGATTGTTCTAGTCTGGCTGCTTTTTTTTTGGTTTGAAGGCTTGCCAGTTTTTATAGGTTTTCCAGTTTTGTGCACCTCCCAGAGGCCATGGATTGAGGTGGGTCATAAATACAAAGGAAGAAAATCAATACATATCCAAAAAGTATAATACCTTCATATAATATCTTGACTGCTGGATTCAACACTAGCTGCAATATCTAACTTATTTGGGAGACAGCCACAGAGAGTGAATTGTTGTTGTTGTTGTTGTTGTTAGTTGCAAAGTCGTTTCTGACCCATTGCGACCCTGTGGACAACGTTCCTCCAGGCCTTCCTGTCCTCTACTATCCTCTGGAGTCCATTTAAGCTCACACCTACTGCTTCAGTGACTCCATCCATTCACTTCGTTCTCTGTCGTCCCCTTCTTCTTTTGCCCTCAATCTTTCCCAGCATTAGGCTCTTCTCCAGTGAGTCCTTCCTTCTCATTAGGTGGCCAAAGTATTTGAGTTTCATTTTCAGGATCTGGCCTTCTAAAGAGCAGTCAGGGTTGATCTCCTCTAGGAGTGATCAGTTTGATCACCTTGCAGTCCAAGGGACTTGCAGGAGTCTTCTCCAGCACTATAGTTCAAAGAGAGTGAATTACAGTAATGCAAATAGAAACTTACCGGAATATGGACTACTGATGTGGTCAAATTATCTCTGTCCGGGAAAGGTTGATGTGATTAGAATGCATTCTGTGCCACCAAATGCATTCCACCTTTGAGGGATTTGAATAAAGGAGGACCCCAAAGCTTTAGGGAGAGCAAACCCATCCAGAGCTGGAGACTTACCCAATTTTTGGTAGCCAGCTCATAGTGCCTCCCTCTGGTCAGAATTCAGCTTCAGTTAATTAACTCTTAACCTTACTATAAAGGTCTAAGCCAGGAGGAGAGTTTTACTAGGAAAACTGAACAGTAATTTTACACATCACATTGCACTAAACCATGTTTAGTGGTTCATAAACCATAGTTATGTAACTTGTATAAAACACTAACCCAAAATGCAGTAAAACTACAGGTCATTTGACAGGTCATTTGACAGAAGTAAAACTTCTGTCATTTTACAAAATGACAGAACATGTGAATTAACTCTACAAAGCCTTTTGTTCTTTTTAAAAAAAATGTCGCTAAGTATCATATTATGGATGCCTGCAGAGACAGTTCTCTTAAGATTATAATCTTGGAAAAGTTCAAGGAGAAAGAGAAAGAGGATAGACAGCAGCAAAACGGATGGATTTTATTATAACAGTAATAAATACTCCATTGAGAGACCTAAAGCCAAGTGAAAGAAAGACAATTCTAGAAGAGAATATTTCCGTCAGGTCGTTAAGAGTCAATATAGGTAGATCTCAATTTATGACAACAATTGAGCCCAAATTTCTATTGCTAAGCAAGACAATTGTTTATTGAGTTTTGCTGCATTTTATGACTTTTTGCCACAGTTGTTAAGCGGATCACTGCCGTTGCTAAGTGAATCATACCATCATGAAGGAAATCTGGTTTCCACCATTGACTTTGCTTGTCGGAAACTGGCTGGGAAGGTTACAGATCATGATCACATGAACCTGGGACAGTACAACTGCCATAAACACATGTTGTCTGCTAAGTGGCCAAATTTTAATCATGGGAACTATGGGAATTGCTGCAATGATCCTAAGTGTGAAAACTGGTCATTAGTCACTTTTTTTCAGTAGTGTTGTACCTATGAATGGTCATTAAATGAATGATTATAATCAAGGACTGTCTGTACCAACAATCAATAAATGCATCATATATACCGTGTATCCCCAAAAAGAAGACCCTTATATTTTTTTGAACCCCAAAATAAGAGCTTGGACTTATTTTCAGGAAGTCTTATTATTTTGGGGCACATGGAGCAAGATGGGGCTCCTCTTGCCATCTTACCTGATTTCCAGCTCTGCATTTAAATATTTTCGGGGAGGGCTTATTTTAATGCATGTGCTCAAAAGCCCAATTGGGCTTATTATCAGGGAATGTCTTTTTTTTGAGGAAACAGGGTTTTTTTTTTAAAAAAGGGGAAATTCCTTTGAAGTACTATAGTATCTAAGGGTTGTGTTATAATCTGGCCATGGAAACTGCATGACAGGTTCTGAATTGAAAAATAGCAATAGCACTATCGCTTAACTCTTATACACTGCTTCATAGTGCTTTACTGCTCTCTCTAAGCAGTTTACAGAGTCCGCATATTGCCCCCAACAATCTGGGTCCTCATTTTACCCAACTCAGAAGAGGGAAGGCTGAGGCAACCTTGAGCCAGTGAGATTTGAACTGCCAAATTTCAGGCAGCCGGCAGTCAACAGAAGTAGCCTGCAGTACTGCATCCTAACCACTGTGCCACCACGTCTCTTAGAAATTAGATACAAGAGTCACCTGATTGATAGTTTAAAACTTAAGTTCTGAAGATACCCCTTACCTTTATCAGTTACTGAAGGTTTGGGGAGATGGGAAGATTAGGGAGCTTGTGCAGCTCACTAGCATACACAGATTTTTCATCAGCAGGAATAGAGATACGGAATAATTAATATGCTTGCAATTGATAATACAGGAAATTATGTTTTAAGCTATGATATCCAACCATCTGGTATGAGTCAGATGCCCGATGAGTCAGTGAGGTTTATCAAGATGGGACACTTAGGTATAATAAACTAAAGTAAGGTAATGTAACTAAAGACTGAAATGTTGAGATCAGCACCCAGCTGACAGCTCTCAACGAGATACAAAACCAGGGTGCTGCTACCCTACCGAGATTAGATTTTGGGATTAGTTTCAGCATTAGGAATGTGAGGACGCCTCAGATAAGTGCAGTATCAATTTTCAATACATTTTTTTAAAATTCAGATTTTCAAATGCTTTCTAGTTTTGCTGGAGCATTAATATCATACCTTCCCGGGGAAAATATAGCTAGACCTGATGTGAAGCATTTGTATTCCTATGTAGCAGAGAAATGGAATGGACTTATCTAGTTAGATCAAGAGTATGAGAATAGGCCCAAATGTGCACTTCTTTTTTAGTATCTAGTTTCAGCCTACCCTCTAGGAAAAGTTCCTTAGTACCATGTTCTGATGAAGGGAATTATATTAGTGCTGGGCAGATTTGATCTGCAAAATGTGCTTAAAATCACACAAGAGCCCAAATATCACACCTGTCTGCAACACCTTAAAAAAAAAAGGTTTCCAGGATTGTATAGTAGCTGTAAAAAGCAGCTGTGTAATCCTTTTTGTAACAATCACAGAGCATTTCTGCCTGCTCTGAAGTACTTTTGGGAGAAAAAAATGTGAAGCACAGCACAATCCTACAATTACTTTTCCATAGAGTCTATTGGCTATCAATGCACCAATTTCTTTGTACATTCTGGGCCCCTATGAAAAATGGATCAACATTGGAAACCATTTGATGTTTTCATGGATGATATCATGCTTTTTGGTTCATGGTCAAAACCTAGTGTTCATATACAGGTAATCCTTGACTTGCGACTGGTCGCTTACCAACCATTCAAAGTTGCAACGAACCTCCCCAGGGCTACTTACACACTGGATTTGAACTTCTGATAGCTGCCCCCCCCCGGTCATGTGATCACATTTTGGGTACTTGGCAACCAGCTCTCATTTACAACCGTTTGAAGTGTCCTGTGGATATGTGACCATGATTTATGATGGCTTTTTTGGAAACTAGTTTTTACTTCTTGTTTCCAGCAAAAAATGCTCATTGGAGACAACAGATTCACTTAATGACCACCATGTCCACTTTGTGCCCATTCATTCACTTTATGACTGCGGCATTTTGCTTAACAACCCATTGCAAAAAAAAAAAAGTCATAAAATCGGGAGCAATCATGATGGACATGACTGTAATTCCAAGCTCAGTTATGGTCGTAAATTGACGACTTTCTCTACCGTGGTCCTGATACAGAGATACCTGTACAGTTTGTTCTCTGTAAATTTGACTGAATAGTCAAAGGCTAAAAGCGGTTATCTAAGGCTATCCTTTGGGCAAGTGATGCAGAGAGTCTGGCTCTGTGGTTTTCATTTCCACCTCTAGGCCTTTATTTATTTTATAATATAAGTTGCATACTGCTTCTGTGTGAAAGGACTTTAAGCAATTTTGAGTTGGAGTTTAAGGAGACTACAGCAAGATAAATATGCCAATTCTGGTGTAATCAAGACAGTAGAGAAATTGCATTGAACTGCAGCAGCTTCTTGGATGAGAAGCAAAATGTTTTCAAAGGAAAAAAACCCCAAGAAACTCCAGTTGCCTTTTGGAAGAAAAAGCACCTTTGGGGCAGCCATGGCCTGGATGATTGAGAATCTCCAAAGAAGGTCTTTCAGTCCTATCTTTTAACAGTGTCACTGGGGAGAGTCAAGAAAGTGAGGTTTTCCCCCCACTGTAGTAGGTTGTCTATGAGAGTGTATGAGTGGGAGAATATTAAGAAAAGGATTTTCAGTAACCTTCCCCAAACTGGGGCTTTCCAGTTATGTTGCTCCAATGTCCAACCTTCATATAGGACTTGTTGTTGGGAACTGTCATCCATCAGTAAACAAAGAAGTGTAATAAGATATGTCTGCAATGGTTAAAGTGTTGTTTGATTCTGCAAGTATTCTTGTCTCCAAAAGCTTATTGTTGTTATTGCTCAGAAATACATTTGGGATAATTCTCTCTGTTGTCAGAAGCAAGGTACACTATTGTAATAAGGTTACCATCTGCATAGTTCAAAATTAGGTTGAAAGTTAGAAATCCTAGATGACTTTGATCTCCAGCCTCAGAGTAATGAATATGATGTTGGAGAGATACATGATGATTTGGCTTTTGTTCTTTCGCTTTCCCTTTTATCTGAAAGTCACCTTTCTACTGGTATTGTTCTTAGGGACATTCAAATGCAAAGTCATTCAGAGAGTGCTAGTAGAGAGGCTTTTCCCTGACCTTTTCAGAATACAGCTCTGAAAATTGATATTGTTTCTAAAACCCATTATCGAATTCCCTTTTGAGCGCAAAAGTTTTCCCTACACTATTATCAGAAGTATTTTTTTTAAGAAAAACAAAAACCCATAGGTCAGTTTAAAGGCAAGTGGCAAAATTTCTATTGCTGAAACAAAATAAAATAGAGATTAAAAGAAGATGTAGTAGATGGGGAGGGAGAAAAGGGAAGGTGTTTAGCAGCACAACGGATGCATCCAAAATGGCCACCACTTTCCCACACGTATCAGTCAGTCTTTGGTGTTCTCAGGAGGCCTGTGAATTCATTGGCTTTTCAGATCAAATGTCTGCTATGTAGAAGTGGATAAGAGAAAAGAACGGTAGGAGAGCAAGGGGAGGAGGGGGGCATTGTTTGTGCTTTTATAGCACAATCATTAACATCTCTAAAGCTGTGTCTTGCAATCTAATCCATGTTTTTTCACTGTAATGGATGGTCACACACTGATTTTATCTGCAGACAAGGAAGGAACTGCTGTTGTAGCCCTTTTCTTGGAGAAATGGATTAGTAGGCACTCTTATCTTCAGGAGGAACTGGAAATCATCTGGAGGGGTAGAATTATAGGGGTGTTCTCTAAGTCTTAGACCAATATAAGTAAAAGGAAATACCAAACTCTCATACTAAGTCACCCATCCAGCACATTCCCTCATACTATTTTTTTTTGGAAGAAAAATGCCTCAAATGCCCCAAGCGTTTGGATGGGACTGAATGAGAACTGTAGAAAGATCGTATAAGATGAAAATGACGGTTGAATGTAATAAAGGAATTTTGTGAAAGGCTGTGGTTAGACTGAAGTACTTGGAAATTTAGCACTGAATTAACAGGAGAGGTTCTAAATCATCTGAGCATGGATTTTTAACAATGCTGAAGAGTAGGACAAACAGATACACATGTATGGATATACATGACTATCATGATACACATCTTTGTGTGATTCCCACCATCCTTGTTTCGAGGACACTTACAGTTAAAAGAATGATCTGACTCACTATTTTAAGCCTAAGTGCCCCGTGTTTTAACTAAGTGCCCCCTCCTTCCCCCAAAAGGATGGTAGGAATCACACAGATATAGGATTGTCACAATTTAGGTGTTTTGTGTGTGTGTGTGTGTGCACGGGTCAGTATATCCTAGTCTCCAGTATAGTTATAAATTCAAGCTAAGATGATATAGAGAGAAGCTAAGACGATTTAGTTGTTTTGAAGCTCCACAGCAATTCTTGTATGGCACAAGATAGAAATATATTTATGATACCTTACCCCATGGCATCAGATGATTTCACCCAGCAGCTTCACATAGATATTAAACACAAAAGAGGAGAATGTTGAGTGCAAGATTGATTGGAACCGTCTCTAAAGGAAGGAAGAAGAGAACCAGTCCAACACAGTACCACCTGCTCCCAACTCCCAACCCAGTCCTGAAGGATATCATAATCAATAGAATCAAAAAGAGGGGGGAAGTAGTAGTAGTAGTAGTAGTGGTAGTTATTTATAGGGCATTTCTGAGTAGAGAAAAAAGTTGAATTTGCAGGGAAGGGTTGTTTGGTGTGGTAGAAAAAACAAAACAAAACTATTTTGAGGAATGTAGGAAACTGAGTTGGTTAATGGATTACGCAGATCTTTTAACCATGTTTCAAATAACTGTGGTGTTCTGGAGACAAGAAGCAAATAACTATGCTCAGGGGTTCAATGTTTTGAACACTGGTCTGAATAGTTTCATGGAGGCCTCCTATTTATAATTCCCAGTGTGGCAAACTGGCCTGCCATTTTTAAAGATCTTCATCCATATTCTGTTGAGTGAGATCTTGATCTTTTGTCCAAAGTCCCTGATAGCACCTTCCAAATAATTAGTTTCACCAGGACAGAGGAAAAAAAACCTTGTTCCTATTCTGCAACTTAAAATATTTGTTAGGCATCATTAAAATTATTCCTAGAAGCTGAAAGAGATGGAATGAGAATAGTATTTCAGCCTTCATAAACAGATTTACTTTATTATCCAAGCAGACTGTTATATACTCACAGCCTTTGTGGAAATGTCTCCTGGCTTCCAACTTTGTTAAACTTGGAGATGTTTTAAGACAAAAAGTGCAGTTGAGTTAAAATTTCTGTGGGACTGACAAATGTCAAATTCTGACTTGCAAGGGAGTCATGTTAGGTCTTAGCTGGTAACATTTGAATTTTTGTGGCTACTGGAAAATTTTAGCATACTGTATATCATCCTCCTATTATTTGAAGAAAATTGGGTAAATTGATTAAATGCAAAAAGAACACAGGAAAAGTGTTATCTTTCTTCAGAGCCAAAGCAACCCACTTAGCTTCATTACTGTGTAGACTATTAGTTTCAGTGAAATATTTGCTAGTTGAAGATTGACTATACCAACCTTTTGAATGTCAGAACCTGTGAAATGTTGGGTATAAAATGCAAATGGTGGCAGGGAAATGAAAAAGAAAACCCAGAAAAATCCCATCCCAGATTGGATGGAATCCAGAGAGGAAGGTTTAGCAGAATATTGTATTGATAATTAACATGGAAATGAAAATTAACTACAATCCCTCTACTCAAGAGAAGTTAAATCAATTTCATCTTAAGGGAAACCCAGGAAAATTACTTCACACATCTTCTAATGTGAGACTTCTCTTGGTACCCTGGGCAAGAAAGTGCAACCCCAGATTTCAGAGGACACATAAACTTAAATAAGTTGCTTTATTGTAGAAAAACTAAAATGGCCATTATGAAAGAATCCCCATGATTGCTGTTAATCAGATGCAAGACCTAGTTATAAGAGGGGGTGGGGGAAGGATCCAAGTTCTGTGCCTATTGAAAGTCTTGCACAATTCTATGGGCTAGAAGCCAATCTGTTTTTAGATGTGGAACAATGGTTTCTACCCGTCTCTTGCTTTGGTAACAAACAGCACTGATATCAGGTTGTTTGCTTGTGAGCATCTGAAAATTGCCTCTTGTATCTCATTAACCTCCTGTAGGTGACCCAAAGAAATGTAAAATAAATTATATGTGCAGTGTTGAGCAGTCCCTCATTGTGAAAAGATGGACAGAGTACAGTATTGGAGTCAGAACCAATGGAAGATAACTTTCTCAAGGTTTTACCGGAGACTTAACAGTCTCATTACCTAGATCCGTGATGGCGAACCTATGGCACGCGTGTCAGCCATATCTGTGGGCATATGAGCGTTGCCCTAGCTCAGCTCCAGTGTGCATGTGCGTGCCGGCCAACTGATTTTCGGGCCTTCCAGAAGTTGGGAAACAGACCGTTTCCGGCCTCCAGAGGGCCTTTGGGGGATGTGGAAGGCCATTTTCGCACTCCCCAGGCTCCAAGAAAGCCTCTGGAGCTTGGGGAGGGTGAAAAATGGGCCTATCAGACCCACTGTGCCATCGCGTGCCAAAAGCAAGGGGAGCACATGTATGGGGTACATTGAATTATGGGTGTGGGCACGTGTTCATGTGACCCCCCCGCCCGCCCCCCGCTTTTGGCACATGACAGCAAAAAGGTTAAGCATCACTGACCTAGATAATATTCTTCCCCTCCTCCTTGATGCCAGAATTAAGACAGCATTTGTCTTGAATGAAGGATAGGCAATTCACTACCTTGGTACCACAAACAATCACACTCAAACATACAAACATTAATTTAGCAACCATTCAAAGTTACAATGGCACTGAAAAAAAAAGTGACTTATGACTCCTCCTCACACTTATGACTGTTGTAGGATGGTCACCAACATGGTCATTTGGCAACCAGCATGAATTTAGGATGGTTGCAGCATCCTGGGGTGATGTGATCATCATTTGTAACTTTCCCAACTAGCTTCTGACAAGCACAGCCAATGGGAGAAGCTGAATTCATTTAACAACCACATGATTCGCTTAACAATAGCAATGGTTCACTTAGTAACCATGGCAAAAAAAAGGTTGTAAAATCATTTACAACTCACTTAACTTGCTTAGCAATGGAAATCCTGGGCCCAATTGTGCTCATAAGTCGAGGACTATCTCTATGGCATTCTAGTTCAGAGTGACACCTGGGTGCCATGCTATTTATTACCCTTCCTTGTTCATATATTTTGTTCATAGAGAGGAAGCTTTAGGCTGATATTCTATTGGTCTCTTCTATCTTGACAAGAGGAAGCTGACAGGGAAAACAGCAGTAGCGTTTCATTGAATGTTGCCCCAGACTGAATTCTACTGATGATCCCATCAGTGCTGGAACATATAAATGCGACACACAGCTATAGACTGCAGACATCATGTGCTCCTGTCTGAAGAGTCATATAAAAAGAGTTTCCTTAAAATATAAAATTAGTTGTTTGCACTTGATGTCAGTACATTCTTATTTTTAGGAATTAATTGCTGTTAAAAAAAAACTTTAGAACTAAATACATATCTTTTTTTCTTCAGACCACTGTGTAGCCAAAAAAAGTTTTCTAAGGAGTTTCCTTTGGGGAGTAAATTGACATTTTAATTTTTTTTAAAAAAAAATCACATTAACTTTTTCAAGTTTCTAGCAAATGGAAAAATGGCTTTTTATTATTTTATGACACACACAAACACACACACACACATATACTTTGCTCTGGATGTTTTATGACTACAAAAACAGAAATTGTGGTTTTAACTGTTAAGACTTGATGCAAAGGGCTGTGGAACCTTTTATGTAACCTGATGGCCTGAATAATTATCCAAATATTTTGCTTTCCACCCTTTCTAAGTTTTTGCATGAGGGGAAAAAAAAAGTATAGGCAACCTCTCAACCACAAAATAACAATAATAAAAAGACCCCTTCACAAAGCCTACTCTCATTACTACAGTAGGTCCTGTAAGAGGAAATCTTGGTAGCAAATTTCTGCAGGGTATCAGAAAAGGACCCTTATCATCTACTGCTAGGGAGAAGAGGGAGGACTGGGCAGTTGTGTGGAAAAATAGTATTACCAACTGGTCATACCAGCAGTAGCATAAAATAGCCACTGAAGGGCCTCCAGACATAGAGTTCTCTGGAAATTACCCTTAGCGTATCTGAGATGAAAAATATATCTCAGGCTGCTCTTTCCACTCAGTTAAATAGAGCCCAATGCATTTGACTATCATTTCTACGTATCAAAAATCTTGAGATTCTCTAGAATGGCAACGCAGAGACAAAGACAATCCATTAGGGAAGTGTTAGTTTGGGGGAAGCTAGTGCAAACCACGTTATTATTGTGCTTCTACCACATATACGTCTGCAAAGGAAATCTGGGATGCTGAGGAAAGATATGGTAGATTTCTTATCTGTTCTCCAAGGATACTTTTCCACTTGAGAGCTAAACAATCTACCATCTCACTGCTCTGGGATTCATTTTATTTATTTGTTAGATTTTGTTCCCACCTTTATTGTTTTTATAAATAACTCAGGATGTCGAATATACATAATTTCTCTTTTTCCGTCCTTTTTTCTCCACTATAATCCTGTGAGGTGCGTTGTGAGGGTTGAGAGAGACTGGCCCAAGATCACCCAGGCTGGATTTCATGCTTAAGGCAGGACTACAACTCACAGACTCCTGGTTTCTAGGCCAGTACCTCAACTACCACATCAAACTGGCTCTCAAACTGAGATTACATAGTTAATATAATTAAATAATACATAGATTATTATACGCTCTATTTTTCTTAGCTTCCAAGAACGTCTACCTAAAACTGCTGTGTCTTTTTTATGTTGAAGGAATATACACCTTTTATTATAAAATAAATAAAGTGTGTGTGTGTGTGTGTGTGTGTATGTGTGTAGAAATTAAAATCAGAGAGCCTCTTCTCTGCATCTGCTCTGCGTCTTCTAGTAATCTGGCTCTCCAAACATGACAACTGCCACCTTGGTTTCCAAAAGATTGCCATCCCTAATATGGACCAAGTGTCCTTCTGTCCACCCTTCTCCTGGGAAGCCAGTGGTGTATAAACATTGGCAGTCAATCAGTGACGCTTCTCCAATCCTGTTTTACAGACACAGGAGGGGGGGGAAAAAGTCGGTTTCTCAAAGAGATCCCTCTGCTTGACTTAAAGAGCATAGAGGACTAGCAGTAGCATCTTGACTATAGCAGAAAAGGGGAAACCACAAATTAAAAGAGATGACAGTTCTTGCTAGTAAGTAACCACCTAGCTTGCACCTGGAACATTGATAATGTATTGGCGGTCTTCGATTTACAACCACAATTGAGCCCAAAATTTCTGTTGCTAAGTGAGACAGTTGTTAAGTGAATTTTGCTCCATTTTGCAACTTTTGCCACAGTTGTTAAGTGAATCACTGCAGTTCTTAAGTTAGTAACACAGTTGTAAAATGAATCTGGTTTCCCCATTGCCTTTGCTTGTTAGAAAGTCGCAAGAGAGGATTACATGATCCCAGGACAGTGCAACTGTTATAAATAAAAATCATTGCCAAACATCTGAATTTTGATCATATGACCATGGGGATGCTGCAACAGCGGTAAGTGTGAAAAACAGTGATAAGTCACTTTTTTCAATGCTGTTGTAACTTCAGACAGTCAGTAAATGAACTATTATAAGTCGAGGGTTACCTGTACAACGTTACACTATATTTGCTCATATTTTTAACTGAAATCTATGAAGCAAAGCTGAGCTTTGGGTTGATCAGTTCAGCCGCATAGGAGTTAATGAAGGCCAGTGTTGTCAGACACAAAATTGTGACATTAGTGCACCCAGGTGTATCAAAGCCTCTCAGTACGTATGAGGCATGACCTCACTAAAATGGTCACCAAGGACAGACAGACAGACAGATAGACAGACAGACATGGTAGATGATAGATAGATAGATAGATAGATAGATAGATAGATAGATAGATAGATAGATAGATTT
>JANHZT010002013.1:112891-124606 GCA_032468215.1 Stegonotus admiraltiensis | reverse complement strand
CATTGTGGGTGAGCCAGTTGTGTTGTGTTGTGTTTTATAGGTTAAAAAAGGGCAAAGAAGTGACATTGACTTGGCCATGCCCACCTGACCAACAAGCCACGCCCACAGAACCGGTAGCAAACAAGTTTAGATTTCACCCCTGCTTTAGTGATTCATGCATGTTTTTAAAAATCTCACTTAATTCCTTACACATCCAAGACTACATATTGTCAATTTAAAAAATTGTTAAAACTTTTGATTTATATTTAATTAAAATTTTTAAGTTCATATAGTCTCTTTTTAGTTCCAAATAGTATCGAATTCAAATATTTATCCAATCCACTCCAAGTTAAAGCTTTGTTATCTTCCACAACTGTTGAGAGTTGAAACCAAGCAGTTCAGAAAAACAGATACTCCTTAAAAGTTCTCACAATTTCTGAATTATTTTTTATTAGTAAGGTCACAGCTGATATTTTAATTTCTCTTTGTTGTTCTCCTCTAAATGTCAAAAGTATCAAAAATATTTTTAATTCACACAAAAAGTACTTTCCCTCGGGTTTCTTTTTCTTTAATTATTTTTAATTTCTCCAAATCCAATTTTAAATCCAGTTGTAAAATTTTATTTCTTGGGCTTTGGTATTTTAACCTCCTCTTTGTTCTTCTCCCTCCATTAACTTTCCCAAGTGCCAGTTAGCCGCTCATTTCTTCTCTGGGACACCTTTTAAAGTTATTAAAATTTTTCATTTTTACCTGTGAGTTGGCCAATCACTCACCCAGTACCAGCACTCCATTCCTGCACAAAAAACTTAGTCCGGTTGCTCCAGCTTCAGAGTGGTCATTTTTCAATGGCTGCCACCCCCACTGCTGGTTGGAAGAGCAGCCTCCGTCCTTTCGAGAAACTTGCCTGTTCCTCTTGGTCTCCTACAGGACAGTTCCGGTCCAAAGAACCTCCCCGACAGTGGTTTGTCCAGCTGGATTTTCACAGAGCTCATCAGAGCCCACTATTTTTCCAGCCCGTGTCACTGTGATGCCAAGATCCATCTAGATCCTGAGACTATCTTCTGAGGTATTGGCTATTCCTACCAGATTACTGTCATCTGCACATTTGAGGAAAAGATGCAAGTCTAGGGGAACCCAGACTATCCATTTGGTCTGTCTGAGGCATTGCAATCTAATCCAGATATAAGGTTGATTAACCTCCCGATCCAAATTTTGAAAATTTTATTTCCTATGAGAGTGAAGATCCCATAATTAAAATAACAATGTTCAAATAGGAATCCTTTTTTGACAGTTATTTATCACTCTTTTTTTTTCTCCTTATGAGTCATGTCTCTTGGATTTATTTGTTTATTTCTAGTTTAGTTTATTCTAGTTGAGAAAAAAAATTTCTGTCACTTTTGGCTGGAAAATAATGCAGTAATTGACCAAAATCAAATCAAATCAACCACAGCTATGACATAGAGAATGTTTTAAAAACTCCAAGATTTTAAAGCCAGTGGTGAAATTCTCCATGGTTTGCCACCGATTCACTGCCCACACATGTGTGATGTGCACCAAATGCATGCTGCGTGTGTGCATGTGCAATGTGCGCCAAATATGTGTTTCACATGAAAAAAGGAGGCTTAAGAAGGTAAGTAGAACAGCGAGGGGGGGAACAGCTGTGCCACTCAATTTAGATTTGCTAGAAAGTAGTATTTCCTGCTTTCTAGCGAATATAAATCGTGCAGGACAGCTGATCATTGGCAATACTGGGTCGGACCAACTGGTAGCTTTTTTTAAAACTACTAGTTCCCCGAACCAGTAGCTTTTATCACTACTGGTTCACCCAAACTGGTGAACCGATTGCACCAGTGTTTAAAGCTAACATCTTCCAAAGTAGAAATGTGGGCTATCCACTGTGAGATAGGCAGGCAGGTAGACAAAAGACAGACAATTCTATCTGCATGAAAGAATGGTTTGAATTGGCATTTCTAGTTTCAAGAAAAACAACCTAGAACTAAGGAGAAACTAACAGTAAGAACAATTAACAAGTGGAACAAATTGTTTTTGGAAGTTGTGGATGCCTTATAACTAAAGGCTTTAAAAAGAGACTGGATAGCCATTTATCAGAAATAGCATAGGTCTCCTGAGAGAGCAGAGAGTTGGATTGGATGACCTCTAAAGTCCCTTCTAACTCTGTTACTATTACTGAGATTTTTTTAATTTATTTTTATTTTGATTTATATGCCGCCCTTCTCCAGAGACTTAGGGCGGCTTACAATGTGTTAAGCAATAGCCTTCATACTTTGTATATTTTATACAAAGTCAGCTTATTGCCTCCACAAACCGGGTCCTCATTTTACGCACCTTAGAAAGGATGGAAGGCTGAGTCAACCTTGAGCCTGGTGAAAATTGAACTCGCAGTAATTGCAGGCAGCTGGAGCTACTTAATAGCACATTAGTCTGCTGTGCCACTCAGGCTCTGAGATTTAACTTTTTTGAAATATAAGATGTACATGTGATCAATTCATGAAGATCCTAACTCATAACCATTCCTACTGGTTCCTGCTCAGGTTTTGCAGCAGCAGCTCAGTGCTTCACCAAACTTTATATTTTTTAAAACCTAGTATCTCTATTATTATTATTAAATTGAATTTATTTGGCACTCATCTTGTCACAGAGCTACTCTAGATGGCTTACAAAAATAATAATATATGATTATATGCAAATATAGTTTAATATATATGGCTAACATCTCTCAAAAGTCCAAGAGAGAGCCACTTCCTTATTATGAACTCATACAAAATGCAAGAAGCTGTCTTTGATAAATATAAAATTAAGCATATTGTTTAACAATGCCGATTATTAAGATTTGACATGAAAAGCAGAGGTATCAATCAATTTTGCAGCAATGAGGGACTGTAACTGTCTTTATTCCTCCCTGGGAGCCATCTGGCAAGATAATCCATGCATTCAACAATATATTGAAAGATTGGAAACTAGTGCAAGTTCTGAATTTGGCATCAGATCTTTAGCCACCGCATAAGTTAAAATATAATTGCCATCATGAATTATGCTGTGAGGCATGAAAAACAACAATAAAAACAAAACTAAGCAGAGGGATTAGAGAAAGAATGAAATGAAATAACAAAGCAGTACTGAAAAATCTGAAATGTGTTTGGAATGGTACGCATGATTTAAAATTGTTTAATTCAGCTTTGCATTTCATAAGAGTACAGATACAAAATTTGTTAGCCCAGAAATGCTAAAAGAAAATGGAATCTCAGTATTTCAAATCCTTCATATAATTAAGCAAATGATAGTTTCGAGGTACAACCATAAATCCCACTCATTCATTATGAGAATTAAATAACGATGGGCATGTAATATAAAATTGAAAATCTGTTTTAGCTAATATACAGTAATATTCTGTTTATAACCAAATTAGTACAGTAATTTAAAAATATTGTTTACTGAAAAGTCTGTAATCTTCAGTATTTAATCCACACTGTGTCCTGCACTGAACCTCTAGGTTACATCTGTTAATCCCTTCATTATACATTTGTATAATGTATACTGAAGGCTCCAATCAGTCTTGCCTCTGTTTGTTAAAATAATAACCTGTTGGCTGGCTAACAAATTGGAGTTAGCTATGTTTATATAACAATTTTACAAAAGTAAGCAATTTTCCCACTTACTGGAATGCATTGAATTTAACGTGGGATGAAATAATATGGTATAATTGGTGACAGCAAATATCGAACAGTTCATCACTTCTTTTAGCTATGCTAGTTTGAAAATCATATCCCTTATCCCATTTTTGATAACCCTATCAGCACCTATAAGATCAACCAGATAGATTTTTCTGAAGTGATTCTCATTGTGATCATTTGTAATTTTAATTAAATTGTCCTCTGATTGTGATTTTGCAAGTCTCTTTTATGAACATAAGGACAGTCTTGTAAACGGCATGTGCAATCATGGATGAAAGCCTATGTGTTGACAGATGCAGAAAAAGATAGTGCTTTGATACACCTTTTGGCCCAACACATATATATCTTCGCAAATGATTTACTTTGTTTTAGTATCTGATATATGAAGAAATTATTCTTGAAATGCAAGATGGAATTAATGCATTTCAATTTTTTGTAGATAATTTTGTGGGTTATCTAGAATTGTTTAATCCTAACACACATACATAGATCCCTAGGTCCTGCTATTTATGTGAAATGAAATAAGTATGTGATCAACATATTTGGCTTGGACATTTAAGAGGTTGTCTCATTCCTATTGTTTTTATCTACCCCATCAGATCTGGCAAGAGAAGCATGTTCTAAAGGCCACCAAAGAGTGTCACCTGGTGGGACAGCGTACTTTCTCTGTTGTAGTGCCTGCCCTTTAGAATTGTGTCCCATCTGAGATTGAATTGATTTCAACTCTGCTGGTCTTCTATAACCTAAGTTGTGTGTCAGACTGGCCACAGCCTACTCCCTAGGAAAGAATGATCCTTAACTCCATAGGTGTTAGAGAAAAAATACTTTTACTAGAGATGCTGAGTGCAGCATAGTGAAGCAAGCTCTGAAGAAAAACCACTCAAAAATCATATATTGAAAGCAATCCCCAATGTCCAGAACTCTCCTCCTGGGAAAGTAGTCAAATCAGGTTCTATCCTGACGTTTTAGGAACCTTCTGGTTTCTTCTAGTGTCCATACTCCCCAATTTCTCACAGCATTCTTTCATACCTGCAGCACTCTTCCCCTTTCAAATGCCCCCTCCCCCTCCCAGTTATGGCAGTTGCTAGTGAGCTCCAAAGAAAGTGAAGATGGGCAGCTGACATTCCATCCCCTCTTTTCAAAGACATTAGCCCTGGAAAAGAAAGAAAGGAGAATTTAAGTACTCAAACAAAGTTGGGCATTCTGGGTTTGTGGGAATGTATTTTTTTGTGTGGAAAGCAGAGAAATCTGTCTGTTTGAACATGGCATCTGTCAACCCACTCGGATTGTAAAATGTTTCCACACAATTAAGTACTGCAACTTGCCTTTGTGTTTTTGAAAGTCCAAAACTTCCTTCACTTCAAAATGTTGTTCCCCCTCTATGAAAAAAGGAAGGGATGGTGTAGGAGGAGGTAGTTGAAGTGGGGGAGGTCACTTCTGGTTTCAGTAGGCTACAATGAAATATGGGATGGATTTTTTCCCCAGGTTCTTTGGCAATTCTAATTTCACCATGACTGAGTTGGTAATCTTACTAATAGGGAAGGGACCTATGTATCTAGGGCCCAATGTTTTGGATTGTTGGGTAGACTGCATGCATTTTGTGGAAATGCACTTTAAATTCCTTTGGTTGGTTGAGAATAAATATGTAACCATCCAGATCACGGAGTTTTCTGTATTCAGGTAATTCTACTATAATGTCCATGGAAATTTCTTTTCCAAGTGCATGGGGGTTCGTCACCAGTTGCAATTGTCCCAAAGATTTCCCTGGCCATCTTTTTTCCAAGGCACACACTGGGCAACTGGGCAAATAGGTACCAATATCTTTTTTGAGAGTTGGCTACCAAAACTGCTGTTTGACTAAATGTTTTACAAAACCAAAATGCCCCACTGCTTTTCAGTCATGGCAAGTCTGTAAAACAATAGCCCACAGGAAGGCAGGGACATATAATTTCACCCCCACCAAGGGCAGTCATCCCAGAGGGTACACTATTCTATGTGGGCTATTAGCCATTCATAATCTTTTAAGGTAGTTTTTATTCTGTCTACCACCTCATAGGGAACGTCCGGTTCAGCTTTCTCCTGAACGCTTATGATTACTGCTGCTGTTAATTGGTTTGAAGGAATGACCAGTCAGACAATTTCAGGCCTGGTACTGTTATCAGTAATCTGGACAGGGCATCTGCTAGATAGTCCCCCCCCCTTCTCAGATGTAGTGCAGGTTAAAATTAAATTGATTGAAATACTGAGCCCAGTAGGCTTTCTTAAGGGATAACTTCCATGGGGTTTCTAAAGCCTCCAAGTTCTTGTGATCTGTCCACACTTCAAATGAGTATTTAGACCCTTCTAGGAATTGCCACCAAGTTAGCAATGCCTGTCAAACTGCATAAGCTTCCTTCTCCCACATTGCTCAGATTCTACTCAGATTCTGCTCAGATTCATTGCTAGATTTTTGGAGGTGTAGGCACAGGGTTGACAGATTCCCTGGAGGTTCTCTGGTAGCAACATGACTCATATAGTCATGTCACTAGTGTCTGCTTGAATCACAAAGAGGGCATCTGGGTTTGGGTGTCTTAGCATGGGCTCTGTTGTGAACAGCCATTTAAGTTTCTGGAATGCTGCCCTGCATTCCATAGTCCACTTCAAGGGTTGATTAGGTTTGGGCATTCATTCCCTTTTGTCTTTAGTAGGTTCATGATGGGTAGAGCAATTTTGCTGTGGCCTGCCAGCTGCCTGCACGGATTGTTACTGATCCCGATGACGAGGAGGCTGGTATGGTGCTGCACCAGCAGCCTGTGCAGCCAGCGCTCGAGTCAGACAGCGAGGAGGTTGAAGAAGATGTGGTGCCAGAGGCAGGGATTTAGTCAGGGCCTTCAGAACCTCTAGAGGCTCCTTTAAGTAAAGAGGATGAAGAGGAGGAGCCTCTTCTCACTGCACAGGCACGCAGAGCTGCCAAAAGGCAGGAATGGTTCCTCAGGAGGAGGTCTCCTCGAGAGTAAGGCTTGGAGCTAATTGGCCACTCCCTTAGCCTATTTAAGAAATAACGCAGCTTGCAACAAGCTGCAGGAAACAACTTTAGTTCACTAATCATCGTGTTGCGATGTCTCTGCAACCTTGCTTCTGGGCTTTCTGCCAACTCCAGTAATACTCTGACTATCTTATCTGTGGAATTCTGGCAGGCTGTTAAGAATGCTTATTAACAGCCTGCATTTGCTAAAACTGCATTATTGATTAAACTAAGTTTTGTTCAGAGTTTGTGTGTGCCACGTTCTTTGGGATCCATAAGTGGGGCAGAACAGATTTGCACAAAAAGGAATAAATTTCCAGTAAAGGTTCCGCAAATGGTATGATGTTTTGAAGTTACTTCCTTGTGCAAGAGGGAGAGGGGCTCTCCAGTACTGCTTTAACCTTTTCTGGGTCCGTTTCTATCCTCTCATGGGAGATCCAGTATCCTAGGTATTCAATTTTGTCTTTTTTTTAAAAAAACAAAACAACATTTTATTGATTTATAGAGTATTATAAAATACAAAAGAAAATAGAACAGTGAGGGGGGAGGGGAAAGGGGGAAGAGAAGTGAGGAAAGATAGGGGGAACAAAGAAGCATTGACTTCTGACTCTGTCTGTTACAGTAAAATAAGGCATTAACATCAAATCACAACTTTTTGCTTTTCCATAATAGTGTGAAAAGTCATTTTTATAAAGATCTATCAGTCTAATCTGTAAAACCTAAAGTCAGAGTTTCATTCTTTTCCACAGCAAGCACGAAGTTCAGAAGCAGTTTCCATGTGGAAACAAAAGTACTTATGTTCTTTTCTTTAATCAAAGAAGTCAGTTTTGCCATTTCAGGCAACTCTACCAACTTCTGCAGCCATTCTTCCATGGTAGGAATCCATGTCCTTCTATTTTTGTGCATACAGTAGTCTTGCTGCTGTCAACATATATATTACACAAGTCCTGTTAGGTTGCCAGTGCAACATAGGAAATACGTATGAGAAGTTTCCAATAAATATGATTCAGCTCCTTGTCAGTTTCAGAAGAAGCAAGTCCCTCTCTAATCTACACTAGTGTAATATATCACGATACTGTATAATATTATTTTGCTACCTATTTCAGTGCCAGAATTAGAATGTATGTATATATGCACATTTGCAGTTTTACTCTTTTTCATCTGCCTTCTTTTGATTTAGCATCTGTTGATTATTTTGGAAACAATGATGTCATACTGGTCACAGCATAGGGACATCCATAAAGACAGAAGAAAGTAAATGTTTTATTCAAGGATATGCAATTTTCTCCATGGCTGGTGAAATAGCTCAATTTATGTGATGGTTATCCAACCTCTACATATGGTACAAAACACACACACACAAAAGCCACCCACACAGAAAAAGAAGAATCAGGGTGGAAAGCAAGAAGTCCTGATCTATTCCATGAAAGTTACCAAAAGATATTCTATCTTACTATTTAACTCCAGAATTTTCCAACATTGCCACTTAGATTCTGAATGAATTAAATAAGCCCCACTGCGAACCAGTAGTAAAGGTAGATAGAGCCCACCCCTGGTATATATCTGTGCTGACCAGAAGCCTGTGCATATACAGTAACAACAATCCTTGGTTCACAGCTAAAGTCAGGCAGCTATATCGTGCCAAAGAGGAAGCCCACAGGAAAGGATTTAGAATACTGTACAATCAGGACACGAATTTATTAACAAGGGAAATCAGAACCGCAAAAAGAAGCTACTCTGAAAAGCTGAGGAATCAGCTCTCAACAAATGAACCAACAAATCTGTGGAAAACCCTTAAAAATATCACTGTCTACAGCAAACCTCCTTCTCATGCTGAAGGGAATCGACAACAGGCAGATGACCTGAATGTGTTTTACTGTAGGTTTAAGAAGAAACCACTGTCAACTATTGCCATCCTCTCTGTCTCAGATATACCAACAACAGCCAAGTCTCCTATAACTGACTCCATACTTCTGGGGGCCCCACCTCTGGTGATCACAGAATTAGATGTGTGTGGTCTATTTCACAGACAAAAGCCTGGAAAAGCACCAGGCCCAAGCAAGCTCCTTCTTGCTTGAAAGTCTGTGCTGATCAACTGGCCCCCATCTTTACCTGCATCTTTAATAAACCACTAGAGATGTGTTATGTTCCTCCTTGTTTCAAACTCTCTACTATCCCAATGCCTAAGAAATCCTCCATCAAGATGCTGAATGACTACAGATCAGTTGCTCTGACATACAAAAGGTTATTATGGCCACTTGAAAATTGTAATGTATCTGCTGTTAATATGATGCTGTTAATATGGAACTGCACTATATCTTACAACATCTTGAATCTCCAAGAACCTATGCAAGATCCTTTTTGTAGATTTCAGCTCGGCATTCAACACCATCATTCCAGATATTCTTGTCGTTAAACTGACTCAGCTAGCTGTGCCTGACCACACTTGTAAGTGGATCATAAGCTTTCTAACAGATAAGAAGCAGCAGGTGAAGCAAGGCAAAGTTACATCAGATACCTATACAATTAGCACAGGTGCCTCCCAAGGCTGGGTGCTCTCTTCCTTACTCTTTTCTGTCTATTCCAATGACTGCATCTCAAAGGATCCCTTTGTTAAAGTACTGATGTTTACAAATGATACAACAGTCATCTGTCTCATTTAAGAATGATGAATCTGCATATAGATGAGTAATTGAACAACTGGCCACATGTTGCAGCTGTAACAATCTAGAACTACACACACTCAAAACTGTAGAAATTATAGTAGATTTTAGGAGAAGCCTTCCTATTCAACCATGTCTTACAATGCTAGACAACACAGTATAAACAGTAGATTGGGTTTTCTGGGTTCTATAATATCTCAGGGATTGAAATGGACACGTAACATCAAAAACATCACCAAAGAAGCACAACAAAAAAATGGGTTTTTTTATTTAAAAAAAATAGAAAAGAAGAAACTTCAAAATGGGACACGGCTAATGCATACATGTGAGGATAAGCCATAACACATATAGCAAGAAGAAACAAGAAAAAGAAACAGCAGCATTCATACATTCTGTTCGAAGTTGACACTTCCATTCCTCACTATAGCATTTTTATTGTGGCAGCATTCTCTCCAATCTTAGTTGTTACATAGCCTTATTGTCTCCTAGCACAGGTTGCCAAATATAACATCAACAACTAACTATTTATGGCCTTGCCAAGTCTAAGTCTGGCTTTCAGACTCTCTATAACTTATTTTCTGATTGGGCAGTTTTGTAGTATATATGAATGGTGTAGGTATAATATACAATTTCAGACAGAATTTGAAAACTTGTTATAAAAATTTTCTGATTAATAGGTCAGTTAAGTGTGGGTTAAATAGAATGACAATTACTTGGATACGTAGAGGCTGTAAAAATCATAATGAAATAGTTCTCATTTATGATTCCTCATTATATAATATGACAAGGTTCAGGCCTGAGCATTGTATTCTTCATGATTAAAAATGATTTGGATGAGAAGATGGAGGAAATGATTTCCAAAATTGCAGATGATACAGCATTAGATAGAAGACAAATCTGATAGAAGACAAATGAAATTCAAAATAGTATTAAGAGATTAGAAAAATGGGCTGAAATCAGCAGAATAAAGTTTAATATGGACAAATGAAAAGTTCTTTACTTACAAAAGAGAATTAGATATAATATAGAAAAGTTATTCCAATTTAGGAATTGTACTTGGTAAAAAAAGAACTTGAAATAGTATTGATTATACTATTAGTGACTCACTGAAAATGACTCACCAGGGTGATATAGCTGAAAACTAGGAAAAAACAATCATGGAAAAATATAGGTTCACTTTATTTTGTATTAATCAGACTCTACCTCAACTATGGTATCCAGGTCTGGACAGTTATACTGTAAGAAGGATTCAGAAACACTGGAAGAATGTAGAGTATACTGTTCTCTAAAAACTGGTTATTTTGAAGAGAAATTAAAAGACCAGGAAATGCCTTGAAAATATTGTGAAGATTATATAATATCTTAAAGTATTTGGAAGGAGGGTTCACAGAAGTAATCTAAGACATATCCTTCATTGTTTCAGATGGCGGAATGTGAAATAAAATTAAAGACCATTGAATGTTAGGAAAAGCTATTTAATACCAGTAATGTGAATGGTTCAACAGCAGAATGAATTATCTACAGAGCCCCCACCCTTTCCCTGAAGGTGTTTGCATCTGAAGGCTAGACAGCAAGATATTGAAAATTCTTTAATTAAAATTCTTGCATGGAACAAAGTGGTCTGCATATTTAAATGCATGATACAAGTTGTCTTATTCTAGGTTTTGTTGATTGCTTTAAATCTTATTTATCTCTCGGTCTCTCTGTGTGTCTGACTCTGGTTCTGGCTCTGGATTTCTCTGAGTGGTATACAAGTACCCAATATGTAATTGAGATTAAAAACATATAATCTGTTTAAAACCAGCTGTCATACAATGTTAGCATGGAATGAGGAATCATGAATAAAATCATTAATAGTAAAATGAAGACCTAATCATTTTACTCATGAAGAAACTATAACAATCTAATCCCATTCCTCCTTGCTTAAAAAAACAAACTTAAAAGCCAGAAGAGAAAGACCAATAGTACATTGAGGAAACGCCTTAACAGAAGAAGAGGGCAAGTGATAATCTAGTCCAGTGATGGCGAACCTTTTTCTTGTTGCGTGCCAGAAGTGGGTGTGTGAGCGCGCGATAACACCCGCGCGTGCCAGCACCCATAATGCAATGCGACTCCCCACGCATGCACACATGCACGTGACACCCCACGCATGCGCCAAACATTGCACACACTTCCCCATGCGTACGTTCTGCATTGCGCATGCGCAATCCCCCAATGCTATTCATGCTCCTCTGCCGCAACCTGTTCTGGGCTTTCAGGAGCAGGGATTAAAGCCCCCACTTGCTGCTTCTGGCAGCACAAGAACCGGCTCTGCTGGATACAAGGGGGTGGGGGAAGGATCCCTGCTTCTGGCAGCGCAAGAACCGGCTCTGCTGGA
>JANHZT010002013.1:71963-82878 GCA_032468215.1 Stegonotus admiraltiensis | reverse complement strand
GGGGGCAGGGATTTTTGCTACCGGTTCTCCGAACTGCCCGCCGCCATCGCTACCTACTCGCCCGAGCCGGTCCGAACCAGGAGCATTTCACCCCTGCTTTTGGTCCACCCTCTTCCTATCAGCTTGTCTCTTCTATGTTTCTCTTGCGACTTCTAGCACCTTACAAACCACAGGTCAGGTATCTTCAGGAGTGTTAATCAATTCGGCCAGCAATGTTTTTGAGGGGCTCTGCTGTGGGAGGTCTGACATGGCCACAAAATCTGCACTGATAGCTACAGTGGTAAACCCCTTTCTTTGTACCCCTCTGTACCCTTCTGTACCCCTACCATGTACAGAGTTATTATATGCTACTTCAGCAAAAAGCAGAAATTAACCCCAATTATTTTGCTGGTAGTTTACATAGCACTGGAGATACAGTGTTAGGATTCTGGGAGGAACCTAACAGATTCAGGAATTCACACCAAAACTTTGAAGTGAATTGTACCACCTGATTTGTTATTATAAGCTTAGGAGTGCTGTGCATCCAGTTCACGTGTTGCATGAACATCTTAGCCAGTGACCGGGCAGAGGGAATCTTGGGGTAAGCTAAAAAGCTACAAAGTAGGCTTGTTTGGAGAAAAGGACCATGACAACCCAGATCATGGTATTACAAGTGCTGTCTGTCAGCTCCTCAATAAAAGCCATTGATATTTCCTTCCAGGGGTCCGAGGCACTGGCCACAGTATGCAGCAGCCCTGATGGTCTTCTGGGTAGCCTTTTCACCAAACCACACACTGGGCAGCTGGCTGCATAGGTCTCTATGTTCTTCTTCATTTGAAGCCACCAAAGCTGTTATTTTACTAGGTGGAGAGTTTTCACAAATCCAAAATGCCCTGCACTTTTGTATTGTAGCCTGCTCACCAGAATATACAACTTGGCCTCCATCCATGCCAACCCATCAAGAGCTCATCACTATGTTGCTGGAGCCATTCATTTTCCGCTAAAGCCCACCTTATAGTTTGTGTTAGATCTTCAGCTACTGGGGTTGATGAGGCTCACTGTTGTCTTATGGGGGTTGGTGGTGATGGCATAGACCCCGGTTGGTGGGTACATTACTCCATAGCACTCCATGTGGTGCCAAGCCTGAGCAAAGAAATGGGCCAGGTGATTCAAGCACCCTCTGAAGTGAGGCTGGTGCTCTGCATAGATCAGCTAAAATCCCTGGGGTAGGGCCCCAGCAGCTGGAACCATTGGCTGGAGAAACAAGGAGGAGGAAAAGTAGCAAGAGTCCCCACAAGGATGGTGGTAGTCCTGACTCTTGGGTAACTTCCTTTGGCTTTGCTATTGCATGAACCTCCATCCCTCTGAACTACTTTCTTAGCTATTCCATAGTCAGGCTTGGGGTGATGACTGGAATTTCCACTTGGTGGGGTCATCCCATTTGGCTGCTCACCAAGTCTTCCACTGGTTTTCTCATACCATATTTACTCCTGGAGAGTGAAGGAACTCATTGGATTCTGCCAACTTCCCCATCCCTTCTGACCACTGGGTCTTCAGCCCCTTCAGTGAGGGGCATCTCCTCACTGTCCTGTTACTACCATGGGTTCTTGCTCTGGCTTCTCAGTCTTTAGTTTTGGGCATGCCCCAGCTGTCTGACAACTTTCTCTGCCCTGGGCTGGTACTGGTGCTTCTCTAGTCAGACTTTCTCCCAGTCTCTTTTTCTCCTCTCTAGTCAATGTCATTGTTCAAACCTCTGGTGGGTTTCAGGCAGATTATTGCTGTGTGAATTTGCTTAATGTCAACCATTCCACTCAGTGCATACAGCAAATAAAACTCCTTGGCTATTTTTGTTGCCAAAAATATAATTTACTGAGCTGTCATAGATACAGAAATAGTGAAGCCAATTCTAATGTTTTCATGTGATGTATGATGTTCTTGCTGTGTTGGTTTACCTGATGATGCTCCTGTTTGCCTATCTTATTTACTGTAAATATATTTATTTATGTAAATGATTCATATCAGTGTTTCTGACTCTATTTGGACAATTACTGCACAATTACCTGACAGGTTATGGACCCAGAAATGCCCTGAAGCACCAGTAGTATATCTCTGAGATAAAAGTTTCTTGGTGAGTTGAGGGAGGCTGAAGACTATTAGCCTATAAAGACAACATGATGCTATCTGTTACAGGAATGGAGGAGGATTTCGTGTGGCTTGTCTTAATGAGATGAATTTCCCTCATGGAGTCTAAAGATGGAGATGTTTCTGCAGAGGGAGGATTTGTGGACAGTTGTAAGCAATTCCCCGGTAGATCTGAATAAGTAGGAGCAAAGACAAAATGAAAAAGCACTAGCAGCATAACTTTGTGCTTGGAAGATAGTCAGGTAAAGTATGTGTGTGGGCTTACATTTGCTACAAAATGCTGGCTGGCCTTACACAAAATTTATATAAGGGAAACTGCAAGCAGCAAAGTTACTCTTGCCAGACAGAGCAAGGCTACAGTCTGGAGAAATTGTGTCAGATCATCTCCAGTTGATGAGGAAAACCTTCCTTGAGTTAGAAGATTGAGGAATGGTGTTTGAGCTCCCTTAATGATACACGGGAGGTATCAGTAAGAAGCCTTGCGTTCATGAATGACCATGATTTAACTATGAGCTACTGTATGAGACTGGGAAACTTTTGGAAAGAAGAACAGAAAAGTCTAGAAAGAAACAATAGTATTTGCCGCCCAGTCAGGAAAGAACAGTTTTCCAGCAAGATAACAAGATTGAAGAGAAAGTTTGTGTAGTGAAATGCTGATTTGCATGTGGTCCTACTCAACATATCCAGAAAAATTGCCCAGTAAGAAGACTAAAAGATTCAAGCAGGAAAAGGAAAGCACAGAGACAGAAGAAAGAAGACACACAGATTTCTGTGGTGAAGGCCAAACAACAAAGATATTTGGTTGTTGGACAGTGGGGCTAGTGAGCATATTCTAAATAATCCAAAACTTTTTTCTAATCTGGGACCAGCTGCCCAGGAATATGTAAGCCTGGCAAATGGTAATCATTCTTTTGTACAGAGGCAAGGAACAATGTATGTATTGGAAAATAGTTTGATAAAATTTTATATGTACCAGATTTAGATCATTATTTACTGAGTGCGTCTTGCTTAGATAATGAAGAGCATGCGGTATTTTTTTCAAAAGGTACATGCAAGATCATAAAGAATAACAGAGTATATGCACAAGGTTTGAAACTGAACAATTTATATGTTTTGAACCACAAGAAAACTGGTGGTAGTGTGTAGACAATAATTTCTAATGAACCAAAGCACATTTATTACACAGAAGGCTGGGTAATACAAGCCTTAAAGCAGGAGTGTCAAACTCGATTTCATTGAGAGCTGCATCAGGGTTGTTTGATCTCAGAGGTCGGGGGTCAGGGCATGGCCAGGGTGGGCGCGGCCAGCTCGACGACATTAAAGGCTCTGTTTTTGGCTGCAATGGCCTCCTGCCAGTGAAAACGGAGTCCAGGAGAGCCGCACACAACGGCCTCCTACAGCCCTCTGCCAGCGAAAATGGAGCCCAGAAGGGCTGCACATGGCTCACCAAAGCTCCATTTTTGCTGGCAGTGGTACTGTATTTTCTGTTTCTTTTCTGAAACTTTTCTGTTTACAGGGTGACCCCGTGGGCTAGATCTAAGCACCCTGCAGCTGGATCTGGCCCACAGGCTTTGAGTTTGACACCTCTGCTTTAAAGTATTTCAGAAAATGCATGACCTGGCTGTAGGTTTGAATGTTAAGGATTGTGACAATTATTTGGATTGCACTATTTGCAAAGAAGCCAAATCGCAAGTGTACCTGTCAGCAAAAGAAGTGAAAGGAAATCTAACAGAATTTTTCAGTTAGTACATGGTGATTTAATTGGCTTTCTATCCCTATCAATGGGACGGGCCCAATTGGTAATTGGTATTGATTACTCTAGATATATATTTTGCTATTTCAAAGAGTTTCAACAATTTAAGCAGTAGATAATGTTTGTAGAGAAGAGGTATCAACGTTTATCTCAACTACAAACAGACAGAGGTACAGAATTCACGTCTAACATGTTCCAGCAGTGGCTGAGAAAGAATGGCACAAGACATAGAAAAACAAACCCATACTTTTCAGCAGAGAATGAGTTGCTGAATGCAGGAATGGTGTGTTAAAAACTATGAAAGATGTATTGCTAGCAGGAATGAGTAAGCTGTATTGGGGTGAAGCAATTTTAACTGCCAATTGTTTGGTTAATAGACTATGGAGTCCAGCAATTAATAAAACCCCATATTATATCTTATATGGAAAAACAACCACGTTTGGCACATTTAAGAATCTTTGGCAGCAGTGCCTGGATGTACATTCCCAAAACAATTAAAAGGAAAGGAGAGCCAAAGGCAAGGAAATTGTAAATTATAGTTTATCAGACTCAAAGGCATATAGGTTTACAGATGATCACAAAATATTATTTCACATTCTACAGGTTTTTTTCAGAATTGGAAAAAGGTACATGCCAATACTGGGGTTTTGATGCCTGTTAGTCAGAAGTCTCAAGTGGATGAGCATTCACACAGGCATGTTGAACAAAGGTCTAAGAGTGGGTCAGGGATTGACAATAGCTCAGAGAAATGTTTAGAAAGTGAGATTCCAGTAAAACAGGAGGTATTTATTCCAAGAAGGTCTGAAAGATCAAACAAAGGTATTCCTCCTGAAAGATTCAAAGCAGGTGAAGTAAAGGTATGTATCTCTTATGAGCCACAAGAGTTCCTGGAAGTATTAAATTTACTTCTGGAACAACAAAAGAACAATTACAAATTTACTCATTTGCAAAATAGCTTAAAAAGGAATTTCAGTTAACGAGTCTAGGAGAAATAAAAAAAAAATTTAGGAGTAAAGATAAAGAAACAGAAGGATCTTGTGAAACAATTTGATTTAAATGCTGTCCAGTTATAAATTGGAGAGGATGTTAAGATATTTAAAATTTAATAGCTGAAGCAGTGATGGGTTGGATAATGAGTAAGATCACACAGTTATAGCTAATTGGTTAAAGAGACCTGGTCAGTACATGAGGTAATAATTGGTTGCTCTGAGAGTAAAGAAGGACTTTCCTTGTTTCACACCTTTTTCTTCTGGGGGCTGTGTATGCTTTCAGTGATTTATCTCATGATGTTCCTATTGTGCTGATTTACCTGACAATGCTCCTGTTTGCCTATCTTATGTATTGTAAATATATTTATTTATATAAATGGCTCATGACAGTGTTTTGATTCCATTTGGATACCGGCTGTGCAATTCCCTGACACATTTTCATAATTCAGTTTGAAAAATCAACTCAAAACTACTTAATTTAATTGCAGAATTGTATTAACTTTCCAAAGTTCATTTTAAAGTGTTTGATCCATCTATATGCTTATGGATCACCATGAATCTATTCAACAATTCAGTGAATTATCTTAGTGTTTCTGGCTTTAACAGAGGGTAAAGCATAATATATATGGTCAAAGATTGCACATGGAATAGGGAGTTATCCTTAGACGGTTTAATTAGCAAGAAAGTAACTTTTAGCACTTCTGCCAACCCTGCCCAACAGAGTACTTCTAGAGGCTATATGGGTGGTCTGAGACACTGTTTATTTTATGTATTTATAAACTGAATTATCTAGTTAACCTAAGCATATTTATTGTATGACTAGAAGACTAAAAACAACTTTGTTGTTTTTTTCTTTTGAAGATGTTTCACTTCTTATCCAAGAAGATTACCCACTATCCTGTCACAGCTGAAGAAGCTTCTTGGATGAGAAGCAAAATGTCTTCAAAAGAAAAAACAAGAAAATCCAGTTACCTCCTGAAAAAGCAACCTTGGGACAACCATGACCTGGATGACCGAGAGTCTACAGACTTTTAGCTATACAATTTTGGGTGAACACGCCTTGAATGGTATGGGAGTAGGAATGGATTTCCAGAGGAAAAATTGCAGACTACAGGAACCAGGAGCACTACTCAGGTGACCCTGAGGACACAGATAAACCTCCAAGTGCTTCAACAACCCAAAGGATGCAAATGACTAGCTGTCTGCAAGGAATATAAATCCTTCCATTCCCCACTATCCTGTCAGAGCAGAAAAAGCTTCTTGGATGAGAAGCAAAATGTCTTCTAAAGAAAAAAAACAAAGTTACCTTCTGAAAAAGCACCTTTGGTACAACCATGACCTGGATAACTGACAATCTTTACAGACTTTAAGATTAGGTGAAACTTAGCTCAAAAGCAGTAACTGTGAATTGCATAAATTAGGAGCCAGCAGTTATGGCAGCAGCCAAAAAAGCCAATGCAATCCTTGATAGTATAAACAGAGGCATAGATTCAAAATCACACAAAGTATTAGTACCACTTTATAAAATGTTAGGAAGACCACATCTAGCATACTGCATCCAGTTTTGCTCACTATATTATAAAAAAGCTGTTGAGCCTTTGGGAAGATTGCAGAGAAGAGCAAGTATGATAATTAGGGGCCTGGAGACTAAAACCTATAAAGAACTGTTGCAGGAATTGGGTATGGCTAGCCTAGAGAAAAGAAGGACTAGGGGTGATATGATTGATATATCTGAGGCACTCTCAACAATGAATGGAAATTAAGGAGGAAAGCAAGCTACAATTAAGAAAAATTTCCTAACTGTGAGAACAATTAACCAGTGGAACACCTTGCCTTCAGATGTTGTGGCTGCTTCATTGGTGGAGGCTTTTAAGAAAATACTGGACAGCCACTTGCCTGAAATGGTATAATGAATGTCTACTTGAGCAGGAGTTGAACTAGAAGACTTCCAAGGTCCCTTCCAACTTTATTATATGTGTATTCTATTCTGAGTTATTATCTCTCCAAAAGCTTACCTTCTTTACTCATTTCACCTTATTCTGCCAAAAAATGAAATACAGTTGCAGGCCTTTTGATGCTTTCCCATTATAGTCTACAGTGAAAGCTATTTCCAGAACTGAATAGTCTCATAATAGGTTGAATTGAATTAGTTCACCTCCCAATCATCAAACTGTATAAGAGCTGATGGACATTTCCTTAGTTTCTTCACATTCTATGGCTTGTCACTTTCAGAGATTAAGCTGGAAGTACAAAGAACTGAATGTTTTCTGTTGTATCATAAGAGTTATAGGACTCTCTTCAGGAGGATTATTTAACTGAATCCTTGACTCCTAATGAATAATGACAGACTTCTTTCTTCTGAAAGGTGTTGTAGGAAAAGAAATTTTAAAACTAATAATAGGTTTATTTATATTATTTTTGTTTTATGTATTTATAATCTTTATGTCTTGAGACTAATTTTCTATAGAGAAGGTATGATATAGATATAAATGCATATACACAGAAAATGTAAATAACATTTAGAAAGTATTCTAGGGCATAAACAGAAAATAAATCATAATAATTATGGAGATGCTAGAGCTTCCACATTTTGTGATATGCAGATTTTTGATCCAAAAATATTATTTCTATAGATCCATCATGCAATCCATCATGAAAGAAGGTTTATTTAAGTAATATTAATTTTGTAACATTTTGTGACCTTCTGACAAAGTCAATGGGAAAGCCAGATTCACTTAACAACCATGTTACTAACTTAATAACTGTAGTGAATCACTTAAAAACTGTGGCTATAAAGGTCCTAAAATGGGGCAAAACTCAATTAACAACTCTCTTGCTTAGCAATAGAAATTTTGGGCTCGGTTGTGGTCATAAATGAAGGACTACCTGTAGTATCTAGTATTAGTAACAATCAGGGAGCTAGAAAACATGCAGATTAGTTGTTCGAGCCAATGAGACAGCTGTTATGTTTTCTCTACTGATTATCTTAACAATTTTGTTTTATTGTTCAATAGACTCAAGCTGTTCTGAAAATCAGCTTGGTCTCATCAACATGGTCTTCATTTGAAAAGTTCCTCTCCTTTTTCTTGGGATTTTACAGCCCACCCACTAACTTTCCCACATTTTATACTCCATAAGTGTGGTTTGGGTCAGTCAAGATAATACCAATACTAATTCCAAGAAGAATTCTGTCTTTCTTCTCCCTGGCATAAAGGATATGCTTTTTGTTGTTGTTAAAATTAGGCACCATAGAAGTTTCCATTGCCTCATGTTTGTAAACATATTTCATTCATCTGTTACAATTATCTTGAAAGGAAATCAGATTTTAATATACAAGTTCTTACAGTTAATGAATTTTTTCACTATTTCAGGCTCGCCTATTTTTCCTACAGAACATGTTTTAAGCATTTTACCACAATGTTTGGAGAGTACATTGGAAGATCTTAAAGAAGACCAGGGATAAGTGGGTGGTAAATTTGATCAATTCTATATTGTCATTCCCAGCCTAAAGGCCACCCTAAACGGATCCTTGAAGGCTACTTTTTCTATCATTTTCTTCTGAAATTAGGCTTGGGTGAGTAAGAGCATTTGGAATTTGGCTGTACAAATTAGGAACGGAATTCTGATCTTTTCTTCCATGCTACAGTTATGAGACCTGGAAAATCTCTTCCTTTTCTTGGAGCAGCTGTGCATGCATGGTTTAGTGGGGTCAGAGGAAAGGATTCCCACCTCCATTACCATCCATGTTAATATTTGTAAGGAAAAATAATATACCAAACAATGAATTACAGTTCTTATGTCTTATGTATCGTACTCTCAATTTATTATAGATTTACATCTTGATTTTATTTCCAAATAAGCTGTTCTTATTTCGAACAGCTTATTTGGTTATTTTTTTATCAGAAATTGAGAAAAAACATTAAAACAATGGATACTGAGTAACAGAAAGTTAATTAAAAGGACCTCAATATATTTGTAAACTAGAAATCTTTTGTTTAAAGGTATTTATAACTGCTGTACTAAACTTCACATTATAGGCAATGAGAATTTTCTTATCTGATAAAATAAGATAAATGTAAAATTAACGGACTGGCTTGGACCTTGAGATAACTCAAGAAAAATTAAGCTTCTTTCAAAGATACAAATTCAGTCATGAAGGACAATTGTCATTCTTATTTGCAAAGTTAAAAGAGGAGACGTGAAGTAAGCAGATTGAATCCAGTAAAGTTCAAGGTTCCATCTTAGGTCCAGTACTCTTTAATATCTTCATAAATGACTTAAATGAGGAAATAGAAAGGGAACTTATCAAATTTGCAGATTACATTAGGCTGGTAAGAAGATACCCTAGAAGACAAACTCAGGATCCAAAAAGATCTTGACAGACTTAAACAATGGGCCCTATCCAACAACATGAAAATTAAGTGGAGAAAAACAACATTTTATACTTGGGCAAGAAAAGCCAAAGATAAAAGTACAGATTAGGCAAAACCTGTCTCAAAAACAGTAACTCTGAAGGGGACCTTGGAATGCTAGTGGATGATCACCTAAATAAGAGCCAGCAGTATGCAGCAACAGTAAAAAAAAAAAGCTAATATACTATATTTTTTGGACTATAAGACTCTCTGGACTATAAGATGCACCTAGCTTTTGGGGAGGAAAGCAAGAAAAAAAGTCTGCCTCTGACTCCCAGCAATTTGCCTCCTTGCAGCAAATAGCCTGGTCAGCTTCAGCACAGCCTGATTTAGCACGAGCAGATGATTGGTGGTTGGATCGGCCTCCCAGAATACCACCTATCAGCTGTTCCAGGCTGTGGGGATTGCTGCTGCCACTGTCGCTGCCCATCACTGCTGCCACCTATTGCCGCCTCTGTGTGCCCCATTTTTGGCCTCCGCGTGTCCTGTTTTCAGCCTCTGCACACCCCATTTTCAGTCCATTCCAGGTGGCAGGGATAGGTGGCTGCAGCGGCAATCCCCACTGCCTGGAACAGGCCAAAAACCGGATGCGCAGAGGCCGAAAATGGGGCACAGAGGTTGAAAATGGGGCACACAGAGGTGGTGATAGCAGTGGCAATGGGCAGCGATGGCAAAAGCGATCCCGCAGCCTGGAAAAGCTGATAGGTGGTATTCTGGTAGGCAGATCCAACCACCAATCAGCTGCTCATGCTAAATCAGGCTGTGCTGAAGCTGACCAGGCTGTTTGCTGCAAGGAGACAAATTGATGGGAGGCAGTCTGAAGGGTGGGGGCCAGCGAGTGGACAGGGCTTTGGCAACATTTGCTCTATAAACACACAAACCCACTTTTTTTGGAGGGAAGTGCATCTTATACACCAAAAAATATGGTAATCCATGGTTGTATAAACAGAGGCATAAAACCAAAATCACATGAGATTTTAGTAGCATTTTATAAAACCTTAGTAAAACCACACCTGGAATACTGCATCCAATTTTGGTTACCACATTACAAAAAAGATGTTGAGACTTTGGAAAAAAATGCAGTGGAAGGGCAACAAAGATTATTAAAGATCTGGAGACTAAAACATATAAAAAACAGTTGCAGGAACTGGGTATTGCTAGTTAGAGAAAAGAAAGACTAGGGGTGACATGATAGCAGATTCCAGTATTTGAGAGGCTGCTGCCAGAAAGTGGAGAGGTCAACTTATTTTCCAAAGCACCAGAGGGCAAGAAAAGAAACAATGGATGAAAACTAATCAGGGAGAGAAGAAACCTGGAGTTAAGGAGAAACTTCCTAACAGGGAGGACAATTAACCAGTAGAAAAGCTTGCCTTCAGAAGTTGTAGATGCTTCATCATTAGATGTTTTTAAGAAAAGACTGAACAGCCACCTATCTGAAATAGTGTAGGTTCTTCTGCTTGAGCAGGGGGTTGGACTAGAAGACCTCCAGGGTCCCTTCCAGTTCTATTTTGATGGATTGAAAATAAGAATTTGGCAAAAATACATACTAGTTTCTGAAGGAGGCTTAATAGATTCATAGCAATGGCAATATAGCAAATACAATAGAACATTTGAAAAGATGCCCCCCTCTCTCTCCGCCC
>JANHZT010002012.1:192087-203473 GCA_032468215.1 Stegonotus admiraltiensis | reverse complement strand
CTCCCTCCCCCTTCCTTCCTTCCTTCCTTCCTTCCTTCCTTCCTTCCTTCCTTCCTTCCTTCCTTCCTTCCTTCCTTTCTTTTGTCGCTCATCTTACCTCGAGATAATCCTGGCTTATTGCTTATTACAATCTTTAATATTACTTTTTTATGTTTTTTATGTTTCTTTCTTCTCTCCAGGAAAATATCTTTCTCTAGTTCTCCATTCCCTCTTGTTCCAGTAGTAAATGGATCCTGGGTATTAACACTTCTAATTTCACCATCTTCAGGAGATATTTATCCTATGTCTGCCATGGATCAGCTTAGCAATAGCATTTAGGCTTATATAGGCTCCATTACAACACTCTCTAAGTGATTTATAGAATCAGCATATTACTCCGAACAATCTGGGTCCTCATTTTACTGACCTCAGAAGGATGGAAGGCTGAGTCAACTTTGAGTCCCATCAAGTTCAAATTTGCAGCAGTAGATATAGTTAGTCTGCAATACTGCATTATAATGCACTCCTGGTGGCCTGATATTGGTCTCATTCTCCAACTTTCCAGTGCTCCGATTCTTCATACTCAAGAGTCCTAAAAATTAGCCCTAGTTGGTTCAATATACTGATATATTTATATTGTAATTTATAAAGTACATTTTCAAAAACTATTCATTGGGTGACTAATTCATTGAACAAAAAGGGCATGAGATGTCCCAGAGCAACCTGTGCAAACTGAATTGGTTTAAGGAAATCTTGACTAGTTGATCTAGGTTTTCCACAATGAAGTTCATCTACATACCAATTGACAGTAGCAGTAGACTTAGTCATGGAAAAAATTTAAAACAGCCTTTAAAAGGACCAACCAATTCCAAAATATTATCTGCTTAAAGCAGTCTTTCGCAATATGTTGTATTTTTTTTTTTACTTTAGTTCCCATAATCTCTAGCTTGTATTTAGAATGATCTTGGCTGAATAGAAATTACAGATAGTTCTTGACTTACAACCATTCATTTAGTGGCTGTTTGAGGTTACAATGGCACTGAAAAGAGTGACATGACTATTTTTCACACTTACAACTGTTGCTGCCCCCCTGGGGTCACATGATCAAAATTCGGACACTTGGCAAGTGCCATGTATTTATAATGGTTGCAGTGTCCCAAGGTCATGTGATCACCTTTGGCAACCTTCTGATAAGCAAAGTTAATGGGGAAGTTGGTTTCACTTAACAACTTTGCTACTAACTGAACATCTATGGCAAGAAAGCTCATAAAATGGAGCAAAATTCACTTAGCAACTGCCTTGCCTTGCAGCATACATTTTGACCTCAACTGTGGTCTTAAGTCAAGGACTACCTATATAAGAATTAAGGTTCATCACATTTGGAAACCACAGGCTAGAGAAAGCTACATTAAAGACATATGAGCCATCTCCAAAGGGCAGCTGCCCATGTTGCTGTACATGATTTATAACACCTAGGTGAAAGTTTCCTTTCTTCTGGTCTCTGGAACTGACCAGGACTGAAGTCCAGGCTCTTAGTATGATTTATACTAAGTTAACCAGTTTCAAGGCTCTGTGTTGTTTGTTAATGCAAAGGTCAAACCTGTCCATATTTCTTTTCTTATGGGCTTTAAGAGATCATCCAGGTCTGAAGACTTATAGTCCATAATAGCCTATAAAGGTCATTTCACTTTCAAGACAAGAAACATATAGCTCCAGTCTCTGAGCTATGTGTACCATGACAGAACTAAGTATCTTGCGAGACAAGTGTCAATAATGGAATTGCACAATCTACTAACAGCAGAGAGGAGGTGGTCAGTTCAATGGGTAGCACAAATGACAGCCGGAGATTCAATTTTTATAAAGGCTAGTTATCTTTCCCCCAATAAAAGGCTAGTTATCTTTCCCCCAACCTGTTCTAAATAAGTATTTTGATCAGGGTGAACATTTCTTATTAAAAACAAAACAAACATGCATATTTCAGAATTGGGTTGGTTTTATCTATCAACCTCAAGGTAACCCTGCCAGTGAATTTAATATAAATTACAACCATCAGATCTTTTCTTGACATTTGATAAAATGCAATAGAATCAGGCTGAACCTTCCTTTTGTCAACTTCAAAGGAAGGTATAAATCTCTCAAGGATGATAATTGTCACCATAAACAAAGCTAAGATTAAGTGGTGAAGAATAAACATTTTAAAGCCGTAGACCAAGGATTGGTGACTTTACCTATTACCTTTCCCCCCAGCATCCTTCCAGGGTTGAATAAAGCAGCAATTTTAACCAGTATATCACTTGTCTGGAAAGGGATGCCATGAGACTTTGATTTTTAGATTAATATTTTTGCTATTTCATCAGTGGTAGAGATAGTGACAGTGATTAATCCCTAGTTTCAGTCTTGAATTCCCTGGTATATATGTATGCACACAACACACATGCTCCCATCTCATATTTATCAAGAATGTAACTCTCTTGGGACAAATCAATAAGTTTGTAAAGGTAATTTTTTTCACTCACTTGTCTAAGCCCCATTCCACAGACCCAGGAGTGTGTAACTTACAACTGCACTTATGCCTCATGAATTTGAAACATCAGCTAAAGGCTTATATCTAGACAAAAAAGAACAATGTTAGAATTATTTTAGAGTGTGGTATCTTGCTTGCAAATGAATGAGGCACTTAACAAACTCTGGTACTAATTTGGAAGGGAAATTTGTCTTAAGTTCCAAATCAGAAACTGTTGCAGAGACAGGTTTTCAGTTTGGTCTTCTCTAGATAAATGACTAGAAGGATGGGGAGAGAGAGAGAGAGAGAGATTAGTTTGTTGCCCAATCCAGGAAAATTGAAAGTTGGAATAGTTCCATGTGGGACTATTTATTACTTAGGACAAGGATGGCAACATTTTGATGGCTGAAGGCCACGGTCAACATTTGGGAGAAATGCAAGTGCTGGGAGAATATAGGATGAAGATAGTAAAGGCTGCAGAGTGTGTGTGTGTGTGTGTGTGTGTGTTAGGAGTTTTGGTTTCTTGGTTTTTAGGAAACACTTTTGAGATTTGTCTTTGTTTTCCTTAGGCCCCTATGGTAGTTTTCATATGGTTTCTATCAGGGGTGGGTTCAACTTACCTTTACTACCGGTTCGCAATGGGATTGTGTACACACACTCATTTTGCTTGCGCATGCGCCAAGCTTCTGTGCATGTGCAGAAGCTTTTGCACATGCGCAGATCACCTATGACAACATCCAGAGCGGTGGGTGGACCCTCCCGTTCTTGCAAACCAGTCCAAACTGGGGGCAACCCACCACTGGTTTCTATATATTTCCAGGAGAATATTAGGAGAGCAGATAATTACACCACCAAATTTTACCATTTGTCCCTAGAAAAGAATGGAATTTAAAGATTGCATATATCCCTGGACCACAGACTGTCCACTCAAAGGCAATGCTAAATTTAGGAAAATACTTTATATTTTGGGCTTCATTCCAAAAAAAAAAAAAACCTGTTGACTGTATCAGTTGGCTTCTCACAGTCAAATTGTAATCAGAATTCCACATTCCAAAGTGAAGAGTTGTATTTCTGAAATTTTGATAGCGCCAATACAGTCAGCTTTATTTCCCATCCTAGTAAAGCAACAATTGGAAGGATAAAAGTACCCAGAACTAATCTAGTGAACTCTGTTTTGATCCTGTGTGAATTTCTTGATAGAGGTATCCTTTTCATTTCTGTTTATGTAATTTTTGGAATTATCAGAAACTGGCTTATTTTGAAAGATTTCCCTTTTAGCATATACCAGCTGATAAAATAGGTTAAAGAGTCACTGCTGAATGATGTTTCTTAGTTTTATTTCACATTCTTTCTCAAGCCACCTCTGGTTTTCCAATATCAGAGTAGAAATCAGTCTTATAGGCAATAATGAATATGCTTCAAAAGATGGGACAATGCATGCCTTAATTCAGCCATTATTATTTTTGTAATAGTTAACTAGTAGAATTAGGATTAGAATTTTTTTTATTGGCCAAGTGTGATTGGACACACAAGTGCATACACTCTCAGTGTACATACAAGAAAAGATACATTCATAAAGAATCATAAGGTACAACACTTAATGATAGTCATAGGGTACAAATAAGCAATCCAGAAACAATATCAATATAAATTGTAAGGATACAAACAACAAAGTTACAGTCATACAGTCATAAGTAGGAGATGGGTGGTGGGAACGATGAGAAGATTAACAGTAGTGCAGACTTAGTAAATAGTTTGACAATGTTGAGGGAATTAGTAGAGATTATTAGCCAAAGATTCTCGTAACAAATTAGCCCTGAACTTCTTATAAACTGTAGTTAGCTCCTAGCACCATCTACGGAACTGAGACATTGCTGATCCCAGACCTTCTCAACTTCATCTTCCTGCTGTTTGAGTTATGGATATATCTTGAACAGAAACCATCACCAAATATTGATAATGCAGATTAAAGGTAAAGGTAAAGGTTCCCTCACACATATGTGCTAGTCATTCCTGACTCCAGGAGGCGGTGCTCATCTCTGTTTCAAAGCCGAAGAGCCAGCGCTGTCCGAAGACATCTCTGTGATCATGTGGCCGGCATGACTCAATGCCAAAGGTGCACAGAATGCTGTTACCTTCCCACCAAAGGTGGTCCCTATTTTTCTATATGCATTTTTATGTGCTTTCGAACTGCTAGGTTGGCAGAAGCTGGGACAAGTAACAGGAGCTCAGCCCATTACATGGCTCTAGGGATTCGAACCGCTGAACTGCTGACCTTTCGATTGACAAGCTCAGCATCTTAGCCACTGAGCCATTTTTTCATTGTTGTTCATTACATGTGCCCTTTTTATCTATCAAATAGAGAGTCACATTATCAGGATCTGACATAAGAAGTATTTGAGTGGCCTTTCTCAAAGATTTCCTAGATTGAGAAATTGGGAGAAAATTATTAAAATGTTTCCAAGGGAAAGAGAAATTGTTTTGTTTATTTTATTTTTACTTATAGATCAGACTTAGAGAGTTCCTACCCCTCCCAGAGCCACTCTGGGTGTTGTTAAATTAAAACATAAAAAACATATAAGCTATTATATCCCTGTTCAAATCAGTTAAAAGAGGAATAAAAAAAACAAAGTTAAAAAGACAGGGGGAGAGTTTTCAAGGCACTAACAAACCCAAGGTTCGCATGCTTCTCTACGAAACCAAGTGAGTCATCAGAGCCAGGTCTTCTGAGGATTTCCAATGTTATGCAATAAATCCTCAAAGTCAAAACTGTACCAAAGTTGCTTTTTTTCAAAAGTCCAAACTGGACTTGACTTTACCCTGAAGACATTTTGCTTGTCATCCAAGAAGCTTCTTCAGTTCTGACTGAATGGTGAAGGACATCCATAAATGTCAGTGACAGAAACACAATTCCTTTAAAAAAAGTCCATATGAAGAACTCCAGGAAGTCCTTTTGGGGGATTGAGCGAAAGAGAAAATAAAAGAGCAGCAACCATATAAAGGCATACATTTCTTTGGCCCCCTTGTCTCTAAATAAATGCAAGACCATCACATTGTGAAACCCAAATTTCTCCTTTTCTCTGAAAGCAATTCTAAGCAGTTTCCTTTATTGAATTGAACAAGAATTGGTAGGTAAAAAGGTAACGGAATTTCTCTCAGAGGCTTTCAGTGAAAAGATGCCATTAAGTCCCAAGGAAGGAAAAGAAGGAGCACATAGTACAGCTGGAGAAAGTTAAGGAAACTGGTATTACATAGATTTCAGTAAGATACGTTTAATGCTACTTTGGGATTAGTATACTATCATGGAAGCTATAAAAGGAATTTCCCAGCCTCACTTATGATAAGTTAACTATGGCAGAACCACTTTGAATAACTTGAAATGCTTCTTCTCAAATCTATTTTCATTTGCATTACGCTGTTATTCAGATAGATAAGCTTTCACTGATACAACTACAGTCTCTTGATTTATTTATTTGTTTTTGCCTGTTGGCTTCTGTCTCATTCTTCTCCAAGAATCCGGTGAAACTTTTCCAGATTTTTTTTTTTTAAATCAGCACTTTAAATATTTTCTATAGAGTGGAATTTACCTCCAAATAAACTTGCAATAGCATTTTGCAGGTTTTTATGGACAACATATAATATCATATGTTTTTGGATAAGACCTGAATGATGAGTTGTAATACTCTTTAGAGTTCAGCATTAATAATCTGCCAAATGTGAGTGAAGTCCAAGATAAGATTCTGAAGCAGGATATTCAATAAATTATTAAATTATGACCTGTGTGAAATACTCTGCAAAGTTTTCAAAGCTTGAAGAAAATTTTCTTTGTTCCTTGTTTCAACCATAAACCATCAACATATGTAAACATTGTTGTCTAGAAGAGTTCCTGAACCACAGCAATAAAAACATTCACATTATTAACATCTTTAACTTCATATCTTCTCAGCTCCACCCTCAAGCCACATTTGGGGTTTTCATTGAAAGAACTCTGACAAATGAATCTCCAGAGAAGGGCGGCATATAAATCAAATAAAAAAAAAATCTCTTTCATTAATTTCAAAAATGAAAACATATTCTGCATTAAAGAAGCCACACCTTACTTTACTCTTCATTCATGCTTATACTTCAGCATAAACATTTTCAAATAAAAAAAAAACTTTCATCGCATTGCTTTCTTTTCACATGTTCAAAATTCTTGTAAATTTCCATATTCAGAGGAATTTATACAGGAATAAGATTTGCTAGTGTGCTGCCCTTGCATTCCATATTTTTCAACATGTTTGTCTCACAGAAGGAGAAGAGGAAAATACAGGCTAGATGGCTTTCTAAGGATGGGTGGGGTAAAATACCTTAAGGAAACTATCTAAACCAAGAACATTTTGTATGTATAAATTCTTACCCATGTACGTCTCCCTTTTCTAGGGAGACCTATCTGCCCTCTGGCAGATTCTTCCCATACTTTCTCATCACACCCTAACTCTCTCATTCCCTCCCACTGGTGAAAAAGTATGAATAGATTCTTACTCATAAGCAAACACAATGAACCTAGTAATAAAGTTAAACAGAAGGTGGTACACACTGCCCTCAGCACATGGTAAAAGAATGTGCCAAGGAGTCCACAGGTTTTTAAGATTTCAATTCACTCTTTTCCGGGAACAGATACCTTGTAGCATTTTTTTTTTAAAAAAAGCTCTGCTTTTGTTCGGGTACCATTAGATCTCCTTTAATTGGACAAAAACTAAAAAAAAAGTTTTAGAAACAGAATAAAGAAGAGCACTGACATATTCTTACAGGTGCACGGTAATAGTTTTGCAGTTATTAATGATAAAGAAACCAAAGTGAAGTAGTATTTTGGTTTGTTTGTAAACCTCTTCATAACAATCTGTAGGTTCCCTATGTGTTGATTAAATCCCAAAGAAAGACATTGTGGGGAGACTTTTTAATTGACTGCTTCAGACTGAGTGAGGGACACTTTAGAATAACTGAACAGAAACTGGTTATAATAGTGTGGTTAAGGTGAACCTCACTATGTCATTTTTTACACACTAGTCTTCAAACCCTTGGGAAGTCACACTGCTTTTGCGTAGCCTTTGGAGTCTCTGAAAAGCTCCCGAGAAGAAGACATTCTTTCCTCCTCTTATTGAAGGCTGAAAGACCATTGTCCAAAGTTTCCAGGCCCCATGGGAGCGGCCTTGTATATACAGTTTAAAAAAATAGTTACAATTATATAAGTATGCATGTATTAAATAACAAATTGAAATAATTTAATTTTAAATTAATGTATTACTGTTTGTTATGAATTGTTTCTTTTTTTTGTCTTTTTTTGTGTGTGTGTTTGTGTGCGAGAGACAGGGAGATGACAAACCAGCAGAGTCCAGGTAGATATATTCTGAATTTTTTACATGTGAAACCCAAAATGTTCACCATCACTGTACTAGATCCTCTGCCACCTCCAACAACAAATTGAATTCAAAACTTCCAAAGAAAAATTTGAAAGAAATTCTCAATCATTCCAAGAATACAGTGGAACAACAGAATTTTTCTTTCCTTCTTTCTTTCTTTCAAGGAAGAAACTTGGTAAATTGCAAGGGAGATTTTGGCCCAGCATTTGACAAGCATGTGACCAGACTTCCATCTCCCAACTGATATTATTACAAAGTTATCCATAACAATGAGTTATCCACATATACAGTACAATGTACTCTGAAGTTACCTATATTCTAGAACAAATGTATGAGCTCTTTACTTATAGCACATTTTGTTCCTTTTTTTTTTTGAAAAAAAAATCCTCTTCTTTCATGTACAACCATTTGATACACATCAATGGAAAAGAATTGGAAGCATTTCTTGCAGTGGAAAGTCATAGGTTGTTTTCCACAAATCTTGCTCAGTCATGAATGTGTTATATTTAGTTGCAAATGCCACAAGTCACAAATGTAATAAATTTAGTATTCAATGGCCAAAGTACAAAGTACAATAGTATCAATGGGTTGTCCAAAGATTTCTAAAAGATCTATGGCAGAGATAAGATATTCAGAGATATCTCGGATTTATATCATATTCTCTTAAAATAGGATGCTTTCTCTGTGGTGACAACTGCCTTAAAGAATATCTGCAAACAATAGCAATAGCACTTAGACTTATATACCACTTTACAGTGCTTTACAGCTCTCTCTAAGTGGTTTACAGAGTCAGCATATTGCCAATGGTAAAATGAGGACCCAACAATCTGGGTCCTCATTTTACCAACATGAAAGGATGGAAGACTGAGTCAATCTTGAGCCTGGTGAGATTCAAACTGCATGCAGGTGGCAGTCAGCAGAAGTAACCTGCAGTACTGCATTCTAACCACTGCGCCACCATGGTTCTTAAGTTTTTAAAAGCCTAGCTGTTATCCCAAATTTGGGAGTAGGACCTTCTCATATTTTTCTTTTGTTTTTAATTTTGTCAATGTTTTCTATGCATGGTATTTTCTTCTGGACACGAACGAATAAATAAACAAATAAATGATACTTCAGTATCCACAAACTGGCTCAAAAATTTCATGTTGCAAAAGGTGACATTTTTTTCATTTAAAAGTTCTGTTACTATTCAACATAGATTACAAATAAGACCTGGAATCTGACTTTCCCTATTTGAAATCCATTCATATCCTTACAATAACCCTCCAGGGATTTTACTCCCTTACTTGGAGTATTTTACTTTTTAATCAACTTCCTTTGTCTTGCTTTAGAATCTGAATTCTGGGTGCCTGTTCCTTCACCTTGGAAATCCTTTTGTCATCTCATGCTGGGGAGAAATAAACACAGAGTGTAATTTCACTCCTGTGTTAGAATGAAAGAAATGAACAGTAATTATTTCTTATTCTCTTCCTTCACCTAAACTCTGCATTTTTAAAATGGTTTCATAAACTGATAGAGACATGCTGAGCTATTTGGCTTTTTCGTGGTTTTTTTTTTAAATACATTTTCATCTGTTTCAAACAGCCACTGATGTTTTCAAAAACACTGTTTGTAGTTCACAAATGATATAAAATGGGAATGTAAAGAGAAACCACTTCATTCAACCATCTGTTTGCTTATAGTTTATCCTGAGCAGTAAGAACTTTCCTGGAAGAACTCAACCTATTTTTTCCTTGAAGGCAAGAAAATAGGCTGTTTTGTTTAAGATGTGGATTGATATGTTGTGCATACAGTGGCATATCACAAAAGGTACCAAACTGTCCACCTAAAACACATATCTTGAGCAGGAATTCCCAAACTCTTCAGCTCAATAGCCCCTTCAAAAAGTTCCAGATGGTTCACTGACCACCTAATATCTATCTCGAAGATGCTTCTTCAAAAGGCAACTGGACTGCTTGTTTGTTCGTTTTTCCTTGAGGAAGACATTTCACTTCTCATCCAAGAAGCTTCAGCAGATGGGATGAGGGCAGGACGGCAATGGAAGGATTATTTTTGACAAGATGGAAAGGGGTTGGAAGGATCATTTTTCTTTACAGGATTTTGGCCTCCCAATATTTATTTTATGTATAGTTTAATAAATAGTTCTTTAACTAATAGTGCTATAAATAATAATAACAATAAATCACTTTGACCCCTTGAATGGTCTTATCAGCCTTTAGGGGTTGATATAAATCACTTTAGAGAACCTTGATTTAGACAAAGAGAGCATATGGAAATAATGGATTTGAAAAGATGGAAATCAGATTTTATTTTTTATGCTGGAGGTGTAGGAAATTAGAGGGCTCACTGACCCACATAATATGATCTGATATCCGTTTGGTATTGCGTATCAATAATATTTATTAGTAAATGTATTGGAAAATCTTTAACTATTAAAGAAGTCAATGCAATGGTGAATTATAGCTTAATTAATTATGAGCTGCAATGCTGCAACTACAATCTTGTCTACTTTGATACCCAATCTGACAGCCCCGTGAATATTTCTCCTTCCAACCATGCTTAATCCATGGGCAACTTTATTGTAGCTGCAGGTTCATGATGCCCTATTTAGGAGCATACTAGGTTGTTACCAACATACTGTAGTTATCTTCGTTCATGTACAATGAAGACCTTGCTAAAGCCACTGGGATTATGAGAGTATCTTCATCTTCATTGCTATTTGTGGTTAATGCATTCACAAACTATTTGTGAATTTTGGTATGTGAAGGTTTTGCTGATGGAGAAGAATAATATTATCCAATGCATTATACATTTTGTGTGTTGTGTGTTTTTGTGTATGTGTATATGTGTGTCAAGAGAAAGAAAGGGAGAGAGGGGGGAGAGAAGGAGGGAGGGAGAAAGAGAGAAAAAGGGAGAGGGAGCAAGAGAAAAAGAGAGAGGGGAAGCAAGAAAGAGACAGAGAGAAAGAGAGGGAGGGAGAGGGAGAGAGACAGAGAATTATTTATTCATCCCATTATTGAAGTATTTATGTCCATTACAGAATAAAGGATTAATGGATCCTGCTTCCTTGTATCTTAATGAATATCTTCTTTTTCTGGCCCAACGATAGCAAGAGATACAATTCTGACAGCACTTAAAATTAACTTTCCAATTACAACATTTTGATCAAAGCACATGCAAGCTGTTTTTCTTGTGGAGAATGAAATCTCTATTAACTCTGAGAGAAATAATATTGAGATAGATCCTATGGGGGGAAATGTTAGCATTTAGCTTTCTAATTATTAACACAATTAATCTTCCCTCCTTCTGTTTTTAGAATTCCAATAAAACTGTTTAAAAATTTAGAATCTACTTCATGTGGGAGAAAAAATTATTTAATTGGGTAGGAAATTCAGATTAACTATACATAAGTGAGATTCCACATGAAATTTCTTTCTTTCTTTCTTTCTTTCTTTCTTTCTTTCTTTCTTTCTTTCTTTCTTTCTTTCTTTCTTCCTTCCTT
>JANHZT010002012.1:89785-106790 GCA_032468215.1 Stegonotus admiraltiensis | reverse complement strand
CAACCAGGCCATTTCTGGCCTCCGGAGGGCTTCCAGGGAGGGTGGGGAAGGCCATTTTCGGGATAAAAAACAGCTTCTAAGGCCACAGCTGAGAGGAAGCAGCAATGAGAAAAGCAGGCAAAGCATGAGGAGATCACTTCACTCACTAATGCCTCGTTAGGCCTGAAAAAAAGCTTCAAAAAAGCTACATTCGGAGTATAAGACGCACCCAAATTTTCAGCCTCTTTTAGGGGAGAAAAAGGTGTGTTTTATACTCTGAAAAATATGGTACATAATTGCATTGCATAACCCATAACCCAAGGTTTAAAAATGTTTAATGTAAATTTCTGGTGCAGAAGACAGAAATATAATTCCAATCTATATAGATTTTTTATTTTATTTTTTAAAATTTATTTCTTTTCAGTGTAGGAAGAATTGGCTCATGTCCCCATCCCGGAGAAACGAGGGTGCGGTCTAGTTTCAAAATTTTTTACTACCGCTTCTGTGGGTATGGCTTGGTGGGTGTGGCATGGCTTGGTGGGCGTGGCTTGGTTGGCATGGTTGGGGAAGGATACTGTAAAATCTCCATTCCCATCCCAATCCAGGGGAAGGTTACTGCAAAATCCCCATTTCCTCCCAATCAGCTGGGATTTGGGAAGCAAAGAATAGATGGGTTGGGGCCAGTCAGAATTTTTACTATCGGTTCTCCGAACTACTCAAAATTTCCACTACTGGTTCTCCAGGACTGGTGAGAACCTGCTGAAACCCACCTCTGTTGCGGTCGAATGCAGAGAGAATCCAGCTTCTTGAAAAGAAGGTTCTCTTTATTGGTGGTCAGAAGTGACCTCAGCAATTGGTTCTGGATAGCTGACAAAATAGTCTCATGAGTGGATGGGTTTTCATGTGGTTTTAGGGCTTTGTTATCTAGATGCCCAGGTTCCTTGTAAAATGTACTTTAATCTGTGCTTGAGTGTGCCCTTTTAATACTTTAATTATTATTGCCTGGCTCCTATTGTGGCTGAGAGATCATGAGCTGTCCATGGAGCTGGGTGGGAAATGTAGATTTTAGATGTCTTTTGTCTCCCTGCTTTTTAGTCTGATCAATTCCAGCCTTCTATGGAGGCTGTAGCTGAAGGCATTTGGTTTATGAATGGATCAGTTTGTGAAACTAAATCTCAATTCACAGGGGTTGGCTGCTTGAGTGGTTTTACTTCAGGGAAGTCTTTTCTCTTCAGGAGGGGGGCATTTATTTGCTAATATGGGGGCTTTCTTATATTAAAAGGGAGGTGGGGATTCTCTCTACATCAAAGCTGAGAAGAAAAGAAGTTAGGCAAACCAGTTCAAAGCCTAAGTATTATACTGATCCATGATCTATTTCAAATCATGAGATGGACAAAGATCAAAGACATAAACCTACCTCCACCCACCCACACACATACAAAATTGGACTGATGGCCATGTTGACTTGCTCCCTGTTGCTATAGGATCACTATTATACTGTCTAATAATAATCATGGCTATATAGTAATTTATACTGAGATGGGCCTTCAAGCACAAGTCCGGGCTTTTGTAAGACCAGGGACAGCCTAAAGGTCAGGATGGTGATTAAATAATAAATAAATCACAAGAATTTATAGCAGAAATGGATTCCAAATCCCATCGCTACCAGTTCGCTCATGCAAGCACGTTCATGTGTGCATGTACACAGTGTTTCTGCACATGTACAGAAGCATCCAGGCGGGTGGGCAGAGCCTCCCACTGATCCCGCCACCGGTTTGCCTGATCCGGTGCGAACCAGTAGCAACCTACCACTGATTTATAGCAAATAATTCTCTACAGAGGTGAGACATCTGAGGTCTTTTAGAACTTCTTATCCTTCTTCCCTGGCTAGACTGAGATGATGGAAGTTGCTGTCTATTTTGGCTCTAGATTGAACCTTAAATAAGGTTGCCCTTCTGATTGAATTTTTTAACTAGTGCCTTTGCCTGTTTAAGTAATTAATGGGTGTACATGCATTTAAGGCACTTTATACCCATAAGTTAGGAGACAATGAAAGGATGGACTTCACATTGACCAGGACTTATGGAAAAATCTGGTGCTGATGATGAAGATAATTCCTTCCAGTTTTTTTAAAAAATCTGTGGTTTGATAGATGTCGTTTTATCATGCAGATTCATGACATTTGCTTCCAGTGAATTTTGACAGACTGCCCAAATCAGCTCCATTTTGTGGCACCTATTAGAAGAATAGACACACTTTTCATGGAAAAGATTATACATTTAAATGCCCCATTTCTTTCCCTCTCTGATTATTCTGCTGAACATGCATTGCTTACTCAGCAGATAGCTGACTTGTGAGTTGCACTTACCAAAGAATAACAATCTTGAAGAACTATTGCTCCCTGAAAATGGATTTGAGAGTAGGGTTTGTTTTTGTTTAGGCTGGAAAGGCACCAGTTGCAGCACTCTTTGTGAACCAACTCTGTTATGACTTGTCTGTGTTTAAATAAAAGAGTTTTGGTTGCTTCATCTTGAAAATATATCTTCTCGATGTATGGAGCAGCGCCTATAGCAATAGCATGCTGGTACTGAAAAAAAGAAAGAACACATTCCATCTTTACTACATTTTTTTAGTACATCCTTATTGACAAACCCCTCCTGGGGCTGACTGAATTAAAAGCTCAGATTTTCTACCCTTTTTGAACAGGGTAGAAACACTTCCATGTACCTCAGTGGTGGGTTTCAAAAATTTTTACTACCGGTTCTGTGGCCATGGCTTGGTGGGTGTGGCATGGCTTGGTGGGTGTGGCTTGGTGGATGTGGCAGGGGAAGGATACTGTAAAATCTCCATTCCCTCCCCACTCCAGGGGAAGGTTACTGCAAAATCCCCATTTCCTCCCTGGGACTCAGAAGGCAGAAAATAGATGGGGGTGGGGCCAGTCAGAATTTTTACTACTGGTTCTCCAAACTACTCAAAATCTCTGCTACCGGTTCTACAGAACTGGTCAGAACCTGCAGAAACCCACCTCTGATGTACCTACACCACCACAAATCAGTGTAAAGACCTAATAATTCACTTCTATCTATGGTGTTCACTAAATATAAGCAAAGATTGACTATGCTCACGAATAAAGGTTGGTCACGCAGCACAAAAATCCATGTATGATTTCAAGACGTGGTGGCTATAGCAATGCAAATATGACAAAATTTTATGCAGGCTGATTGGTTAAACTGGAGAACGGTCCCTGAGGCTTGAAAGCATGCATCCTAAATTTTATTTTGCAGTGAGGACATTGATTGAACGGTAGGATAAATCATTCGATAGGCTTTTCCAAGGTTCATCAAGCCAAGAATTTTGTTTGGAAGCATGATGTAGCTGAACAAAGCTGTTATATAGCTGGTCATTTGCATTCTTTTAGCCTTAAGGCTCATACCAATTTGCACCACTCAGGTGACCCTGATGACACAGATAAACCTCCAGGTGACTTTAATGACCTGCTAAAAGTATGCAAATGACCAGCTGTCTGCAAGGAGTATAAATCTTTCCATTCCCCACCATCCATTCAGAGCTGAAGAAGCTTCCTGGATGAGAAGTGAAAGATCTTCAAAGAAAAAACAGAAAGTTCAGTTGCTTCTTGAAAAAAGCACCTTTGGGACTTGCAGCCTTTACAACATTCCCATTGTCACGTAATCAAAATCCAAACACATGGCAACTGACTCATATTTATGACGGTTCCAGTGTCCCAGAATCATGTGATCAACATTTTGCGACCTTCTGACAAGCAAAGTCAATGGAGGAGCCAGATTCACAGATTCAGTAACTCTGTTACTATCTTAATGACTAACAACTATAATGATTCACTTAACAACTGTGGCACAGAAGATCATAAAATGGGGGCAAAATTCACTTTACATCTGTCTCTCTTAGCAACATAAATTTTGGACTCAATTACTGCATGGTCATAACTTGAGAACTACCTGTATCAGTGTAGACCATACCATCAGAATATACACTATGATGCACCTCTAAAATTTATTTGGGGCCTTTGCTTAACTTAAGTGGGTAGGAATCTGGCTAGTCTAAGAGAAAAGTACTTCACAACAAAGTCAACAATCTGATTCTGAATTTTTTCCCCCTAACCCAACGTCTGAGACAACATCTGGGCTTTGGGTGGCATGCTAAGGACCACATTTCAAAGAGTATTAGGTGGGGGGGGGGACAAACTCGAATTAATTTCCTTTACTTTCACATCTAATTAAAATTAAAGATAGCGAATATGATTACGCTTTCTTTCATAATGTTCCCAGTCCATCATATTAAAAATTGCAATCTATGTCTACATAAAAGGAGCAACTCATTAGATCACCTGGCTGCACTATCATTTGAAGGCATCCTATAGTCTACCTCTAGGTAATTGCATCCTGTTTCTCTTTGATTGACTTTTTGTTATCTTAAAGAACAATATGCAACATATTCTGGGCTGTAAATGTGAAGATCACCTTATGGATTTCTTTTAATCTTCCATTAGCAAAGAATTCTGTATGGATGTTATTTTGACAGTCTTTTTCCACCCCAAACTGGGGAGCTCGTAGACATTTGCCTCTGTTTTTCAGAGACCCCATAACTCAGTTTAATGGAATCTAGTTGTTATGACCCAGGAGATTCTCCCTGACTTCATCTAACAGCATAAAGTGGTATATATAGCAGTGGAGAATATATAGGGCTGAGGTTTGAATTGTTGAGATTCTGGTGTTTTCTGAACTTCATTGTTTTCCTGAAAACTTATAATTACCAGACTAGCTAACATCATCAGTTCATGGGAGAATGAAATTTGCTGGTTGTGTGTCTGGTTCTTTATAAGCTGGTATAGTTGTTTATGAGCTTGTTGTTTATAAGGTAAAATGGATTATGTTCTAAATTCAACCATTCTCCTCAGCATTTCTCCACCACCACCCCCGTCTCTCTCTCTCTCTCTCTCTCCCTCTCTCTCTCTCTCTCTCTTTTTTTTTTTTGACCTATGAAGAAAATTCAAAAACCTGAAGTCACTTTATAAAACCACAGTTAGCATATTAAAACATTGCCTCCATGGATTTGAGATTTTTTTTTTTTTAGTATGACTAGTAGTGTTACTATTGCTTTTTAGGCTGGTATGAGAGCTGTGAATTAGAGGCCTGCCTTTCAGAGAATTCCCTGGAAAAAATGGTTATTACATGGAGTTAATTTTATAGAATAAATATGGCTTTGCAGTGTATCCAATATAGCTCAGAAATCTTCAAAGCCATGTTTAGTTTTCCAAGGTAATGAAAAGTAAAGATCAATTTCTTTGGCTATTTGTCTTCTAAATAACTCAGGCAGAGAAGGAAAAGGTCTCCAATATTTTTGCCATAGCCAAAGGAGATTGAACTTAAGAACCTGCGTATTGTCATCTCTGCCTTTCTATCACAGCTGGTGACGGTGATAGTAAATGATCTGTCACAAAGCTGGAAAAAAAAATAACCATAGTGTTAGGGCTGTGCAGGTTAAAGACATCAACATCTTAAACCCTACTTGGAAGAATGCAATTTTCTCCCTCAGTAACCATTTGTACCTCAAAGCATAAAGCAAATAAACTGGGTCCCTTAAAACCTTCCTTTCTATTCCCTGAGAAAGTGGGAAAGTGTCATACTATTTACACAAGTTGCCTCACAGGTGCCAACGGAAAGAACCAAAGGTCAAAAACCTGGAGAGACTATTGATGAAGCTTCAGTTGGAGAGAAACGGCTTCCCCATCCCAGCAAACTATGAGGATAAAGGTCACAGTCATGTGGGGACTTCAAGTGAAAAGTGGCACTTTAGGAGAACTGTCAACTCAGCCAGGAGAGGTGAGTGAAAAAGATGGATGGGAAAATTCGCAGTGCCATTGTTGGGACCACCAAATGAGACTTGTCCTGAGTCAAACACAGGATGGGCTTTTGATGTTGATTTCCTTCTTGACAGGCAGTCAGGAAGAGAAGAATGATTGAGATTTTGCAGTAGCATCTGCAATACCAGCCATTTGAGGTGGGATTGACAGAAAAGTTAATAAAATACACCACGTAGAAAACAAGGTTCAGTAACTATGAATTTATTTTAATAGGGGTTTTTTTGCAGTGTATATTGTGTATGAAACATAAGTCATTCTAGGTCTGGAATCTATAGTATCTTTTTGGTATCTGTACTAATTCTGTTTTTCTCCCTTTCTTTCCTGGTCTCTCATCAAAATATTATCTGAAAGAGTCTTCCCTGATTCCCCTTCTCGTTTTTTGATACAGTTTTAAGAATGAAACATTTCTTGTTCATGATTTTTTATTAAAGGGGGTCTGACCTCAGTCATGAAGAATTTCTGGTAGAAATAAAGAATCAATAGGTAGATAAAATGTGAATTCCAGTTTAAACACCTGGTTGACTATGCAATGAACTATACTAATACTAATACTAATAAAGTAATAGAAAATGAAAAAGCTAAATTGCTCTGGGACTTTAAAATTCTAACAATAGGCACTTGTCTTATAACATCTCAGGCTTAACAATTGTTGATAAGAAGTATGAACAGCGAATCTGGAAGTACCAGAAGCAGCAGAATAGAAGAGAAAGAGCTGAAGAAAATCACAAAATACAAATAGAAACAAACAGAACTATGGCAAAAGAAAACAAAGGTGATAGATGCCTTAAATGCAATCCCAAAGCAGCACCAGTTGAACACAATCAACATTGATGAAATCACTGTCAGTCAATTGCAAAAGGAAGCTTTACTTAGAACAGATTACAGCCTGTGATGATACCTTTAACACGATCAAACAACAACTGTCTATCTCAGGTCCTTGGGAAAGGCTTGATAGGTGGGTAAAAATACCAGATCCAGGCTAAACATCTGGCAGATTGTGCGATGGATCATAATAATAATAGGCTCACATTGAGAACATCAAGGTTCTGTATCCCATTGCTGCTTCAGTGAGCTCCCAAGTTATGGATGTTGGTCTTTCAATAATAAAACTGTTTTTCATATGTCAGTTTCCCTAAACTGTCGTGAAGGTAGGAGGCTTAATTGGGAAATGACTGCTTTGCTACCTGTATTTCTGCACTTACTGCTTTCATCTGTGAACATATATAAAGCTAAATTCATCCCACAGGAAACTCTATGGATTTCTGTGATGAATTTGGCTCATTTTGTTCTATTAAATTGTCATTACATAAAATTATATACCAGCATAATGCACCTTGGGAAAATAAAATGCTTAATCATCTCAGAACTCAATTCTCATTATTGTTTCTTAGGCAGCTTCAGCATTATATTGTCATTGAATTTTAAATTTTGCCACAAGCAGTAAAAATAACCAAATCAGGAGGGACCCTACAATTCAAAAGAAACTGCAAAATGAGACTTTAGAGTTTTGTTTAAAGCAGAAAAGGAAATGGAAGCAGGAGAAGAGAAAGAGAAGGTGCTTCTGTAGAATAGTATGACAGGTATTTTCCTGTTTTCTCCAGTTTGAGGTAAAAGTCTTGGAATTTCCTATTAGCTTGACCATTGAAGAATATCCAATTATATTCAATATTTAATTCCTGAGAAACCATCTCACCCAAAAACATCGTCTCACCTGGTCAAACCTAGAGGGGATGCTACGTATCATGTTGGTGAAGGAACTTTGATTGATGAGATCTAGGAAAAGGTCCTTCTCAGCTGCTGCCTACATATTCTGGAACATCTTACCCCAGAGGTAAGGCAATGCCCCACTCTTGTGGTTTTCCAGAAGTGTAACATCTGGCTTTGCTGATTAGCATGGAAATCTATGAATGTGATGCACTCCCAGGCATGGCTGGTGGTTTGAAAACAGCCCCTGTGCCTTGGTAATCTTTTACTCTTCTGAATTTTTAACTTTGGTTTTAATTTTTACTTGAAATTTTTTAACTTGTCCCTTAATTCTGTTTTTATTCCATGCTTTTATTTGTGTGTTTATATGGTTTTATTATGAGGTTGTAAATGACCCCGAGTCACTTAGGTGAGATAGAAATTTAATAAATAAATATTCAATTGAAGAGAGAGGTGAACAGAAGCATTTTCAAAGTACTGAGTGTCAGGCCTGTCCCAGCTTAGGTGTTTAGGAAAGAAAGACCCTCAACTCCATTTGCAGTGAAAGTATGCTTTTACTAAAGCCAAGTGATTACAGAACAATAAGAGCCAGATCTGAGGATTCTCATGTAAGGCTGTTGCTTTTCCCTTCTCCCAGCATCACCTCCTCCCGCTCCCCGATCATTCTACTAGTGTCCAATAAAGTTCAACTCAGTTGGTTTGGTAATGGTTCTAAAGTTTGGTGTTTGCATTCCATATCCATGCCTGTGTCTATGGATCATTCAACCATTGTCTCTGGTTGGCACCTCTGGTTCTGTCATCCCTCCCTCCCTGCATCCCCCCTTGCCATCTCCCTCATACTTTATGGTAGGCTGCCATCAAAGCAAAGTAGGGCTGAACGGTGAGAAGGTAGATCTGACACCTGAGTTCACTGCATTTGCTCTTTAGAACCAATTGAGAAAGATCAGTCTTACTTTGCCAGCATAGGTTTGCTAACACATAAAAATGTCCACCAACAGAACTCTTGAGGCATTTATTATTTGGAAGCAGGTCTCTTAGAGGATGCAATTTTCTTCTGATGGTTGAACTAGAAGAACAGCAGACTGACACCAATTGTCTCTAGACATTTGCAGAATCATCCATAAACACCATTACACTTAACACCACATTTGAGTCTGGCATGCCCAGCTGTATCATCTTTCTTCCTTTACCAGAATTTTTTTTTAATTCAGTCCAAAATGGATTTATAAGAACTGTATTTGGCTTTATTTGAGCAATCCAATAACTGTATCTATAGAGACAGTGCTTAGCATCTATTATCTCCCCTTCCTCCAAGGCTTCTGTTAAACTAATATGGGTATTTTAAGAAGGAAGATTTGAAATAAAAAATGGGAAATAGCTATAAGCATCTGACTGACATCATTATGAAATCTCCCAGGTCAACGATATTGCTAGTTCACCAGACAATTCCACATTATATTATTTTGAAGAGTATCATTACTCATTATTCTCTAAGACACTGACTTATCTTAGTTTTATTTAGATAAAACTAAGATTTAGATATGCTCATGGGCCCATATCTTTTCCAAAATGCTAGTGATTTCACATCTGCATGGTTGTGATTTCACCTTGCCAGTTCCTTTTGTGACTACATAGGAGTTTTGCCAGGAATTCTATTGAATTAACTCACCAACCTTTCCTAGTGGAGCACCTGGTGTCTTTCATATTTAAATAACACTCTTTAGCTGTACAGAAAGGGGACGGGGCATCTTAGATTCACAAAAGCAAGTGATAAAAATGTCTTGATGTTTCATTGCCACCAATGCCCAATATTGCTATCAGCACTCTCCTAAAAGCTTCTGCCTTAAATTTATGGTATATCTTCAAAAGAATTATGTTCTCCCTGTAGCACTGTTCTCTTGTTCATTACTAGTGATCTTTTTTTTGTTTCAGAGCACAAGGAACAGTGATTAGAAATAAGAAAATGGTAACTCTAACAACAACTCCAGTTGGAAAATATCACTCTTGCAATAAAGGTTTGGACTGTTATCCACTTTTCTGCTAATTTTGCATTAGCATTTATTTGCCCCTGTGTTTCTACAAAAGGAAACCCAAGTGGAGAACATTGTCAATATTTCACGATGGAAAAGCAATAGTGTTACTGGCATGAATTCCATCAGGAATGGTAAAAAAATATTTTTTTAAAAAAGTCCTCTATTCAGGGAAGCCTTTGCTTTGACCTGTCCTAACACAGGAACCCCAAATAAATTGTGATATCAACTTCCAAATAACCAAGCTTTTTTAAAAAAAAATCAGCAATCCAAACATAACAGAATAATGGAGTTGGAAAGAACCTTGGAGGTCTTCTAGTCCAACCCCTTCCTCAAGTAGGAAACCTTATACCATTTTGAATAAATTGTTGTCTTCTTAAAAACCTCCAATGTTGGGGCACCCACAACTTCTGGAGGCAAGCCATTCCAATGATTAATTGTTCAAACTGTCAGGAAATATTTCTACTTAGTTCTAGGTTGGTTTTCTCCTTGGTTAGTTAGTTTCCATCCATTGTTCCTTATCTGGCGTTTGGGTGCTTTAGAAATTAGGTTGCCCTCTTCTTTTCTGTGACAGCCTCTCAAATATTGGAACACTGTTATCATGTCACCCTTGGTCCTTCTCTTCACTAGACTAGCTATGCCCAGTTCTTGCAACCTTTCTTCATATGTTTTAGCCTCCAATCCTCTAATCATCTTTGTTGCTCTTCTCTGCACTCTTTCTACACTCTCAATATCTTTTTTTATATTGTGGCAACTAAATTGCATGCAGTATTCCAAGTGTGTATTGCAAAGGCATTATAAAGTGGCACTAATGCTTCTTGTGATCTTTATTCTATCCCTCTGTTAATACAACCTAGGACTTTGTTGGCTTTTTCAGCAGCTGCAGCCCACTGGTATGCCACACATACTTGGGGGGTTTGCATAAGAAGAGAGAACAGGAAGAGCTGGCTTGAGGTTAGCCATCTTCAGTTAGAATCTGTGCAATAGTCTGAATAGCCATGCAATTGTCTTAATCACAGCATTTCCCACTAGTGGTGAGACGAACTCTATACTTCTTTTCTTCAAATAATTCTGATTGTTTCGCAATGTATAGCAATAATGTACCAGTACATGAGCAAATACAAATGTAATGTACAAATGTACATGTCTCTTCTTTTTTAATGTATTTGCTTGGAGGGTGATGTAGCCACTTTCAATAACAGTTGGGGTTTTTTTTATTTGTTTGTTTGTTTTTTGGGGGAGGGAAGCAATTTCTGCAATTTTCATGTCCCAAGATTCTTTGACAATTATTCTAAGACTCTGCACCAGAAAAGGGTTTTTTTTTCCCTGAGGCACCAAAACTTGCCTGGAGGACAGCACTTTGGTCTATTATGGCATGATTAGATCATTGACATAAGTGATTAATAACAAAAGGGCAATGGGATATCTTTTAACTGGCCTAAAGGCATTATCTCTGAACCATTCCTACTGTCTTCCTAACATTCAACATTGCTCCTCTTAGCAATAGCACTTAGATTTATATACCATTTCACAGTGCTTTACAGCCCTCTCTAAGTGGTTTAGAAGAGTCAGCATATTGGGTCCTCATTTTACCAATCTCAGAAGAATGAAAGGCTGAGTCAACCCTGAGCCGGTGAGGATCGAACTACCAAACTGCTGGCACCTGGCAGTCAGAAGAAATAGCCTGCAGTACTGCATTCTAACCACTGTGCCATCACAGGTCTTAGAGAGGTTTCTTATATTTTACAATGGATTGAAAAAATCACTTACTTTAGTACTGAACAAAAAAACTCCTCACTCTTTATTTTGACCCAGGGCACAAGGAAAGACAGATTAATCTCAATATTAAAATAAATGAGATAAAATCCAGACTGTAACTATTCCATTTACACATTGGTAGTACACCTCAAATCCATTATTGATCAGAGTAATCAAACCATAATGTTTGCTTGTAAAGTATGTCTTGAAAAAAAACCCACTCAAATCTCATTTCAATGTCAAAGATGTCAACAGGTGTGAAAACAGATAGGAGAGGAAGGAGTAAGCAAAGGAGAGAGGAGATATGTTTTCACTCAATTTTAACTGAACAGCCAGACTGGAATGCTGAAATTGCGCAATATATACAGTACAGCAGAGATATTAGCTGTGTCAAGAAAAATATTTGAACAAACCTCCAATATGCCTTCTGCAAGTCATAGCAACCCAATATGGTTTTTATCCAATGATTTTATCTGTTAGCAAAGAAATTCTCTGCAAGGGAAGAGCAAGAATATTACCTTGTTCTGATTTGCTGGGTTCCTGAATGGTGCATATGACTTTTTTGGCTACCCATTTCATTTTCATGAAGGTTATTGTCAGTGGTGGGATTCAAATAATTTAACAACTGGTTCTCTGCCCTGATGACCAGCTAGGTAGGTGTGGCTCTGTGGTCATGTAACCATGTGGGCATGGTCAACTCAACGTCACTCAGGTCGACGAGCGCTTCGCCTTAGCTGTTACAATGTAACAAAGGTTAACCAGAGAGGCAGTTTCTATAAGCAGGGCAATAAAGATTAGGCTAGAAACAACACCAGAATGTTTCCTTCCTGCCATCCTTACAGGATTAGCCCCGTACACTGGTTCTCTGAACTGCTTAGAAAGTTAACAACCAGCTCTTCCGAATAGGTGCAAACTGGCTGACTCCCACCACTGGTTATTGCAGAAAAATGTTAACTCTTGTTAAGCTAGTTTCATGGTTGCTAAGTGAATCTGGCTTCCCCATTGACTGTGCTTATCAGAAGATTGTAAAAAATGGTCACATGATCCCAGGACACTGCAACTATCATAAATATATGTCAGTTGCCAAGAGTCCAAATTTTGATCACATGATCATGTTGCAGCATGGTCATAAGTATGGAAAATGGTCAGCTGATCCTAAAGACTGGGTGGTAAAAACTTGGTAAACAAGCGGTTTGGATATTCTGAGGACATAACAAAGCAACCTCTTGTTCTTTATGAATTACAGGATTTCATTAGGAAAGAACATGTTTTTGTTAACCTTGAGGTAACAGAAAGACACATATACAGAGTGATGTAATGAGAAAATTGTGGGACAATAGGAAAATCTGCTGATAATTGGATTATTTAATTATATGTCTCATGAAAAGATGCCTTCCTTTTCCTAAATTTTAAGCACGGCTTACACTGAACTGAGAAACTCAGTGAAATGACTATAATTTAGATATCTGCCTGATTAAGAGATTAAATTAAAAAAATTAAAAGACAGACATATTCAGAAAGATTTAGAAGTCCATTCTTACACAAGATTTAATTGCGAAATTAGCTTTAGATCATTCTTCTCCAATTTGGTCTCCTTTAGTTGTATTGTTTTACAGTGCCCCTATGCTTTGATCTGGGGAAATTTTGGGCATTCAAATCAATCTGAACATAGTATCACAACATTTCACTTATTACTAAGGTCTTTTAAAAAAAATTAAAAAAACATCTATATACCACACATACTTCTACAATTTCCTCATATATGGCTTTAGTAATATAATAATCTGTGTTCTTTATATACCAGTCTGAGAAAAGAACTAAAATGTTAGTAATGTTAGTCTATTTTTTAGATACCATTTTTGGAGATACCATTTAGGTTACTCCTAAAATCTGAAGTGAAATGTCACTTACATACCAAAAGCCCAGTCATAGAATTTTGAGGGCACTTGATTTGAAGAGCTGCTTACATCATTCTTACACAAGGTTACTTGTGCAATTAGTAAACAACAATATGATCCACGGTGATATTATAACAGAACTGGGGAACTAAAGGTATGGTTTCTCTTTTGCATGGCATCTCCATATTTTCTATATGCTCTAGCTTGGCTCTTAATCACATCTTTGAGATCTGCACAAAATCTCAAAGCAAGATTCAACTTGCAGCCTTCTTGGGCCCTCATAAAATGTAAACACATAAAATCTCTCCTGTTGTACCTGATAAATTTGGCTAATCTTCATCTGGGTTGCCTCACAGAAGAAGGATAATTTCAATTTGACTCTCTGAGTCATCTTAAATGTATGTGGAAAGACGTTTCTGGGTATTCCTTTCACAGATAAGAAGTCCATGAAGCATGGCTGAGGAAAATGGCACTGGGTTATCTGACTGCACTTAATCTAAATACTTATTCTTGCATACTTGTCCTGGTATGCAACAACAAATTGTAAAATGCTGAAGTGCTTTCCTCGTTGCACGTACAACGGGAATGTCTCAATGCCAGCACATTGAATCCTTTTGACCTGTCACAACTAAAGTATTTATGGCCAACCACAGTGTATGTATTAACTGAGCCACTTCTCTCTTTTTCAACATTTACCCCTGCCATGCCATAAGTGCTAGCTGCTCCAAGTGAAATCCAGCCATTTCAAATGTGTCTGATTAGACCACCACTAATGGTTATTTTAACTAGCTGACCCTTATGAGCCTTTCAGATTTCAAGGGTTATAACCTTAAACTTTTAAAACTTAAAAGTTCTCCCAGACAGCTTCTGTATTTTTACCTTTGGAACGAGAAGGAAGAAGAAAATATATTGTTTACAGTATTTTTCTAATCACTCTCCCAAAGAAAGCCTTCTCCCTAGTTTAACTTCTCAGGTCCTTTTGTCATTTCTGAAGATTCTCTAGGAAAGATAGAAAATCAGGTGACTTAAGGGAACAATTTGTAGAATCTTCTCTGCAGACTTCCTTGAACATCAAAACTGACCAACAAGAGCAGAGATGGCTAAAATTTCAGCATATTTGAAGAATTATTCAAATGAAAGATATATTTTGGAATGGAGAAGGTGGATTGATTATATTCAAAACAAGTATCGGACTAAAAAGTTTCAATTAGTTTATGAATGAACATAGTGATTTTAGAAATGTATTAATATTTAATGAAGTAAAAGGGGAGTTAAAGCACAAGAGGGAGATAGGAGTCTATAGATGGTTAGATTGTTTTAGAATATGTTTGTTGAATGCTATACCCTGTACTCTGCTCTGGGAAGCCGGGGGAGGGGGAGGGTTGGGGAGGGATGTGGGAGGTGGGATGGGAAAATATTTGTAAAATTTGTTAAAACTTTTTAATAATAATAAAAAAATTATCAGTCAGCCTTGTGCAGTAGTTGAAGCCCTCCTTTCTTAAAGCATGCCGGCTGGGGAATTCTGGGAGTTGAAGTCCACCCACGGGTGAAATTCACTTACCTTCCCAACCAGTTTGCAAATATGTGCGCGCTGCATGTGCACAGGCTTACAATGTCACAAAAAAGAGACGTCATGATGTCCATGTGGGTGGACGGACCCTCCCGCCGCCGCTGCTACTCGTTCACTCGAGCCAGATAGAACCGGCTAAATTTCACCCCTGAGTCCACCCCTCTTAAAACATGCCAGCTGTGGAATTCTGGGACTTGAAGTCCACTCCTCTTAAATTTGCCCAGGTTGCGAAGACAAACTCTATTAAACACTCGTGTTGGCTTCATTCGCACAACATCGTAAACTCCCGTCAAGGGCGTCACCCTGCCAGCATGGCAAAAAAAACCCTGGCAGTGGTTGACCCCACGCAACTCCCATTATTCCCTGACTAATCGTCAGGCTCCCTAACTCCTGCAGGACTCAAACTCCGCCACCCCTCACCTTAGGGGCCTCCCCCTTGGCGCCTGGTGGGAAACGTAGGATCCAGAAGTTACGGTTCTTCAGGAGGTTCTCCATGTTCTCCAGGCGCCGCTGGAGCTGCCCGTATTCCTGGATCAGGGTGCCCAATGCGGCCCACTTGCTCTCCAGCTGGTTGCCGAACTCCACCGCCGTCTTCTCACAGCCGTCCAGCTTGGTCTCGGCCATGCCCATCCGGCCTTCCAGGCTCATGAGCTGGGCAGCATAGGCGTCCACCTTGCCCTCCACAGCTTGGATTTCTGCCACCACCGTCAGGGAGAGCTCGGCTGTTTCGGGGAGGACGTCCGCCGTAGGGTTTTCCTTGGGGAGGCCAAGGGGCTGTGCTGTTGCCGGGTGGTGGGAGTCCATGTCCCACTGAAGGCCCTGTTGGCAAACCGGTGGTGGTCACCAACCCGGAAAGGATACAGCCAGTCCTCGACTTATGATCTCTTCGTTTAGTGACTGTTCGAAGTTTATTTATCCCTTTATTCTATTTTGATCCCACTTGTATTAGTTGGGAAGTCATTCCAGGCGGAGAACATCCAGAATAATCCTTCCTCTGCTAATTTTCCCATTAACAACAACCCTGTTAGGTGGGACTAGAACTCCCTGTCTTCCTGCTTCTAGCCCCTCCACCAAACAGCCTCTCAATTGCAAGGGATACAAAAGCCAGACTTTTCCAGCAAAAGCAGAAATTTTGAAGCACCTGCAATCCACTTCTGGCACCAGGTTCGAATTCCACCCATCCAGGAGATGAGGGGGCAATCTTCTTGGGGTGCCCCTGGACCACATCTCCTGCCCAGTCCAGCCAGCAAACCCAGATTCCAAGCTGGAGGAAGGCAGACCTTGCAGGACATCCCCCCACCATCACCATCACTGGACAGGTGGAAAGGGCAGCAGGAGGAGATCGCTTCCCATAAGATGAGCAATGCAAGGGGGCAATCCAAGCTTGGGAGGGGTCCAGATACCCCCATGCCAGCCATCAAACCCAAGATCCAAACCTTGAGGTGGCCAGACCCCAACAGGATTTCCCCCCACCCATCACCACCAATGGGCAGGTGGAAAGAGCACCACAAGGTGATCCCCACCCAGCAAGTGAGCCTCCGTCCAAGCACGGCAGGGATCCAGACCCTCCCCTGTCCAAGACCCAAACTTTTGAGTGGGTAGATCTTGCAGGACACCCCACCCCCCCATCTCCACCATTGGGCAGGTGGAAAGAGCACGACGAGGCGATCCCCACCCAGCAAGTGAGCCTCCATCCAAGCACGGGAGGGGTCCAGACCCTCCCCTGTCCAAGATCCAAACTTCTGAGTGGGTAGATCTTGCAGGTCACACACCCCACCCCAATCCCCACCAGGTGGAAAGGGCACCACGAGGCGATCCCAACCCAGAAAGGGGGCAATCCAAGCTCGGGAGGCATCGACCCTCCCAAGAGATGCAAACCTAGAGGTGGGCAGACCACGCAGGAGTCCCCCTCCCATCCCCACCATCCCTGGGCAGGTGAAAAGGGCACCACGAGGAGATCCTCGCCCAGCAAATGAGCCTCCATCCAAGCTCGGGAGGGGTCCAGACCCCCCCCCCGCCAAACCGATCCAGGATGGGGCGTTCTTCCCCCTCCCGGCTAGGAGACCCCGTCCCCTCCCTTGGGGTGGGAGTGGGGGGGTCAGATACCCCCCCGCAAAAGGGACCCATCCTGCCCCCTCCAGCCCCGCCCAGACTGCGGCAAGCC
>JANHZT010002012.1:53365-69505 GCA_032468215.1 Stegonotus admiraltiensis | reverse complement strand
TAAAATATACAAAAGTATGAAGGCTATTGCTTAACACATTGTAAGCCGCCCTAAGTCTCCGGAGAAGGGCGGCATATAAATCATTTTTTTTAAAAAAAAAAGTGTTGGAGCATTCATGACCTCTGGAGGTAAATTGTTCCACTGACTTATTTTCCCCTTTTAATTCAAAGGATTCTTAAAGCAAATATAAAACTATAACCAGAAGATTTTCTTTTAGATATCTTGAATAAAGAACTTGAACAAAAATTGGAACTTTGTTATTATATATGTTGACTGTGGCAGGAATCCTATATGAGCAAGTATGGAAAACACGTTAATCCCACAATAGAAGAATGAGAAAAGGTAATGAAGTCGACAGAGATGGCAAAACTAACTGCTTTAATTAAAATAATAATTAAAAAAAAACCTTTTGTTTTCCACTTGGAAACTGCTTCTGGATTTTATGCTAGAAACATTACAAATTAAACTTTGATTTCAGGTTTTCATGATTAATTTTGTTTTAATAGAAATGGCTAGTATTCAGTAAATATGTAAGGCAAAAACCCCCTGAGTTGAAACTGTATTTGGTATTCTGCTGTGCCAAAGAAAGTTGGAAATTATTGATTTTTGTCCTCTCCGTTTTAGCTTGCATTCTTCTTTTCTTCTTTACTTTTCCCTATTTACTCATCAACTGTGTTTCTATTTGTATTTTATACTGTAATAAACTTTTTAAAAGACAGCTCAATTTACAAATTCAAATAAAGCTGCATTATTTAAAAAAATGAGAACATATGGACAAATACAACATCATCTATCCAATTAAAGAAGGGTTTGACAGAATATGAACAATCTGAGTGAAAAACAGAGTGGGGGGGAGGAGGAGAACATGTGACCAGGTGTGATATTTCAAAATGTGGGTATGGTCCACAAAGCCTTTTCAGTCAAGATTGTAATCAATTAAGCTTCAGGGTATAGTATGAACAAGATTTTTTTCAATAGATCTTAAGGAGGCTTCTTAAAAGAGGAGAATTTCTCCCAGCATTCTAAAATTAAGCCATTCGTTTAAAGTTTGTGGGGTGATCATCAATTCTCGGAAGGGTGTTCTAAAACAAACTTGCAACTGTTGAATATTTTGCAACCCAGCTATTTTTGGACAGGTCTGAATCTTGAATGGTAGGTGTTGCAATTTGCTTAAGTAGAATGATTTTATTTTACAAACCATAATGAATTAAACCTTCCAGTTTGTTCACCTTAAATGACTGTGTTTGCTTATTCTGAACCACAAATTAATGCTTTGATGGTAGCAGAGATTACAAGATATTCTGCTCAGATGAAGATGGCTCAGGGCACACTATGAATGAAAGAATAGAATAACAGCAAAATTGGAAGGAGAACTCAATGCTATGTACACCTGGGATACTAATACACAAACTTACATACTTATACGTATATTCTGTCTCCTTCTTTCTCTTTTTTTTTCTCTCTCTATAGACAGACAGACACACATATGATAATAGATAGATAGATAGATAGATAGATAGATAGACAGACAGATAGACAGATAGACAGACAGACAGATGATAGATAGATAGATAGATGATAGATAGATAGATAGATAGATAGATAGATAGATAGATAGATAGATGATAGATAGATAGACAGACGTGTCTATATTTGTATGTATAAACAAATAAACACACAAACAAAGACTCCCATCAATACTGAGAGGCCAAGCCACTTCTATATAAAGAGAGAGCAAATCCCACTGCCTTTTAGCAGTGTTTGTTTTTATTTTTCACATTTTTGAACTGCCAGTTTCTCTAAGAATCTTGTTTTCTTACCAAGCCTGGTCAATGAAGTACTGAAGTCACCTCTTGCTGAGTTGAGAGCCATTTAAATTTCACAATAAATTAATAAAAGGTGTAAGTTTGATAGTCCTATACGACTTTACCAAGAAAGTGATTCCCTTTAACTGGGATTCAAAAATCCAATAAGTCTTTTTTTCTTATTCAACCTATCTTTTATGTCTCATATAATATTTTGTGGTTCAGGATTATGCTTCTGACTTTATCTTGAGTTCTGTACATTTAATAGTCCGTTCCAGAATTTGACAGCAGCTCACTCCTTGTGCATTTTTTTGCCTTGATGGCTACTTCCAACTGAGCAAAATGAGGATGTCTTTAACAAGGAGCTTTTGGCTATCAAAGACATCTCTCAACAGTGGCAATATGACCTTCCTTTGAGGTCTGAAATAATCATAGTAATTTGTTACATGTACAGACATCTTACAGTTTTGTGAACCACCAAGTTTAACAATTCTTTCCTCACTTGCCTTTTATATATCTTCTATTTGTGGTTGAATCAGGATGCCCTGTGTCCATTCTGCATTTTAAAAAAGCTTTGCCTAATAATAAATGGTCAGATATGAATAACCATATATTTTAAAAACTCAGCCTTAAATCTAACCTCAACATTTCTCTAATTAGATCAGATTTAAAGTCAAAAATTAATTTTTCACCTTATCTTAAAATAAATCTAACAATGGCCTTAAGCAATGTGTGGTTTGCGTATTTAATAGAAAGGACAGAAGCATAGAATGGTATCTTATATATGCTTTGGGCAAAGGTAATGGGACTGTGATGCACTTTTCTTAACGTGCGATTCTGTTATTGAAAGGTTGTTACAAATTTGTTTTCTGTATTTCTCAAAACTTTTGAATCTGCTCAGGAATGTGGAAGAAGTAGAAAATCTCAGCACTGTACCTGATATAAAAACCTGACTAGAATATATATTAAAACATTGGCACTATGATGGAACGTCCTCTACTCCATTTTCTATATTTTCTAGAAGCACCTGAGATCATGTGACAGAATCCTTACTCTTTATTGGACATTATACTGTCTGAACAAACATTTCACTATTCACATGGATCAATATAGTCTTAGGAAAATTATCAGGTTCCTTTTTTGTTGCACAATATTCTTGGCATTTAAAACCAATGTTTTTAAATAGTATTGTTTAAGTTAAGCACATGGACAAGTGCCATGACATCATAAAACACATTACACGTCTTTATAGCCTATATTACATTCGTAGAGTTTTATGAAGGTAAAAGAGAAACAGGAAGTTTGAAAGCATGGAATTTCGGAGGAAGTATAGTGTAAACTTGCTAGATTTCCCATTAAATTCTTTCATTGAGTCAGTTCCATTTGTTGTTGTTCTTCTTTTTCAGTGGTGTACAGTTCTCAGAGACTGCCTGGATAAATCCCTGCAGTTTTGTTGGCAAGGTTTTTCAGAAGTGGCTTTTCATTGCCTCTTTCTTAGAACTGAGGAAAGGCACTGGCCAAAGTGACCCAGCTAGTTTCATCATTGAGGTGGGACTATAACTTACAGCTCCCAGTTTTTAGCCTTATGACTAGCCTTATTACACCAACTTCTAAATAATATTGACTTTGGTTTTAAAAACCGAGCATAGAAGTTCTGATCTTAGAACTTGTGAGTTTCGAGTAATTTCAGCATAACATCCCAAAACTTAAAAGAGGGGGGGGGGGAGAAAGAAAAAGAAAGCAAATCTGCAAGTGATCTAAAAAAAAAAAAGTAAAGCCATATCATGTTATTTGTTTTAATTACTGGAAAGACTAGCTTTGGCAGGAAAAATAACAATTTAAAGATGAGACTCACTTCTCAATTAAGTGGTTGGAGAAAGTTTTCTGTTTCATTCTCTTTTCTGTGTTTGGGTGTTGTTTCCACATCTCACGGGAATGTCCCTATAAGGATGCCATCAATAAGATGAAAAGCAATCCTGAGATGGATTTTAATTCACTGTTTATATTTGATGCATCTTTCCATAATGAATACAAATTTTCATTTTCTGCAGCATATGCTTTAAATATGCTTGTCTAGAGACCCACAAAAGATGATTCATAAGATCTATGAACAAGATCATCTGCCTGCATGTGTATGTCTGGGTATTTTGAGTGTTAATAGTAGCCGCAGGGGATACAACGATAGTAGAGAGAGAGAGAGAAAAAAAGAAAGAAAGAAAGAAATTAACAAGCAGTAATAGAGAGTTTTCAGGTTAAAATCAACCATTCCAGCAAAACTGGGTTGTTTTTTTTGGTTCCTTAATCTAAGCACTAATATGAATGATAAATGATTGTTGTTGAAGTTGCTGTTGTTGTTTTCTGGGAAAAAGAAAGAAAAGAATATATGGATTGACTTTGAGTGGGAAAATCCGAGGTACAAGATAAGTCAGTGGCCTCTCTCCCCTTTCCTTTAGTTCAATTTATTTTGCAATTTCAAACTCTAACATAAATGGCAGTGGTGGGTTTCAATTTTTTTTACTATCAGTTCTGTGGGTGAGGCTTGGTGGGCATGGCATGGCATGGTGGGCATGGCAGGGGAAGGATACTGTAAAATCTCCATTCCCTCCCCAATCCAAGGGAAGGTTACTACAAAATCCCCATTTCCTTCTGATCAGCTGGGACTTGGGAGACAGAGAATAAATGGGGGTGGGGCCAGTCAGAATTTTTACTACCGGTTCTACAAACTATTCATAATTTCTGCTACTGGTTCTCCAGAACTGGTCAGAACCTGCTGAAACCCACCTCTGCTAAATGGTTATATTTATGAAGGAAAAACATTTGGCAGGAGTTCAGAAAGGAGTTCAGAAAGCCATAGCTTTCCCTCCCTCCCTCCCTCCCTCCTTCCTTCCTTTCTTCCTTCCCAGTCTAGCTTACAGCCCTGATGATATATAACATGGGAAATATTTTGAGCTGGAGTCTGGATTCCTAGTAGACTTGGTATCAAATTTCAGCCCTACCCAAAGTATTTGGTTACATTACCTATGAAGGGTTAGAGATAGCTCTGTTATACTTCATTGGTCCCAGAGACTCATCTGCTTATAAAGTTAAAAACTGATGAAACCATTTATGAACATTTCAATTTATTTTTTTTCTGAAACACCCAAGCTTCCCTTCCATATAGCAAACATTATGCGTTCTTGATTTTACTTCCTATTCAACACTGAGTCATTCTCTAAGCAGACTATTGATTTCCAGGTGTGATTTTCTTGATTCAGTGATTGACTTTTAAGACAGCATTTCTGTAGCACTTTCACAGTTCAAATCTGTATAATTTCTTCTAAATTTCCTCTAGGGATATCAAACTCGTGTTGTCTAGGCGGCATCATGTGACGTATCACAACTTTTTTCCCTTCACTAAACCAGGTGTGGGCGTGGCCAGTTTGTGATGCATCCGGCCTGCGGGTGGCAAGTTTGACAGCCCTGCTCTAAATCAACAAACCCAGAATAAACTTCAGTTCTTCAAATTTATGCATTTGAATGAAATACTAAAAGCAGAAATACAGTCTGTACTATATTAAACTGTACTATTGTTTATACTATATTAAACTATGCTATATTAAATATTAAGCTACATCATTTAATATTGCCATTTCTTGTACCTTTCAGTCAGAAGCCTGCCAAATGCATTTCCCAGGAACCTTGAACAGTTTGTGGTCAATGTTCAAATCTCTCTTCTGAAACAGTGACAACATTCTTCCATTTGTCAGGCAAAAATATAGCCTTTAAACAATCTGCAGTTATTTCATAAAGACACTATATCCATAGTTTAATATTAACCTAGTCAATTCATCTGTACCTATAGCCTTATTATTATTAAACAATCTCACAGAATTTATGATTTTCTTTTCATCATTTTTCCCTTGGACGCTAACATAACACAACCGTGGTAGCACAGTAGTTAGAATGCAGTACTGCAGGCCTAAGTCACTGCTCACTGCAGAAATTCAATTGAGTGGCTGAAGGTTGGTTCAGCCTTCCATCCTTCCAAGGTTGGGAAAATGAGGACCCAGATTGCCAGGGACAATATGCTGACTCTGTAAACCGCTTAGAGAGGGCTGTAAAGCACTGTGAAGTGGTATATAAGTCTAAGTGCTATTGCTCTGATATAAATCTCTAAAACATCCTTCCTCTCAATTCAGTTCCCCTCCCTCTAATAATTTATAGGTAATCTCTCTTATTTTTAATTGTATTTATTCTTTTGAAAGCTACTTATTGTGGCCTCTGATTTAACAGTTTCACTTTCGGTTTTTTAAAACCTCACCAAATGAAAAGGCCTGGATGGGGGGGAAAAATCAGTTTACCATCTTTTTTAAGAAGAATGAGAGCACCACTGACAAAGGGACACTGCAGAGACCTAGGTGCTTAATGGTAAGCACTAGCATTTGGAAGTGTGCCATGGAACTAATAAGTCCAATAAATTCATCTAATGAATCTGTCCTTAGAACTCCAAGGCACAATTCTTGAGACTGATGGAAGTGTCGTTATGTATTTATTTATCAATAAGATATATTCATCTCATTTTCTCATCTATTGTATATGTATACAGGTTATAAATACAATCTACTGTGCGTCTCGGTTATAGGTTAGCAGACAAGGAAACACCCCTCCAACAATTTTCTGTTTCTCAGAATATTCACTTGGTGATGTGAATATTTTGCGAGCCGATGTCCACACAAGGCCTCAAACAAAGCTTTGGTAAACTGTTGGCATAGCAACAGGTGTTAATGCATGAGAAGGTTTTACTTTCCTGGAAGCCATTGCTGTCCAGAAATGATGCAAGGGAAAGTTGTTTTGTCTTACTGGCTATGTTATTTGCTCATGTACAGTCTCTCTTACTCTCTCTCTCTCTCTCTCACTTTCACTCTCTTTTTTCATGCAAATTGGTCATTGAGAACCGAATGAGTCACCCAACAAATATGCAGAGTTACAAAGTACAGAAAGTTGGCCCACCCTTGTCAACACAGTGGGATGCTGACTGGTGAAATGCCCATTCACTTCTGATTATCTAAGCAGGGAGAAAACCACGCATTCACTTTCTGATGACAGTGGCTGACCTAATTAAACCTTCTGGTGCCTATGGAATCCAGCTTTTGTCCAAAGTCCAGACATCCAGGAGATTATCAGCTCTGTTATGTATATTCTAAATATGCAGAAGTGACCAAGATTGTTTTGCCTTTATTTACTGTAATGCATTTCCATGGCTGTTGTCATCAGTACAATCCCCACCCACTCTAAAGTACACATTATGAGGAATTGAGGTGCCTTTATCATTTATTGTTCTTCACGATTCCACTGGATTTTAAAGGTGCGTCCAATAAGGCAGGTATACAATTGTTGCTGGTTTTTAAAATCCAATCCTCAAGTAATATGGAGGAAAATAGATCACTTCACACATCCACATATTTCTGGATAGATCCAAACAGCATTCATGAGCCCCCTAAATCAATGCTTTTCGAACCTGACTACTTTAAGATGTGTGGACTTCAAGGCCCAGAATTTGTCGGCCAACATTCTGGGTGGGTAATTCTGGAAGTTGAAGTCCACAGATCTTAAATTTGCCAAGCCTGAGAAACACTGTCCTATAGACTGCAGTTTATATTTTGTTTGTTTGTTATTTTATTTATTTGAATTCTGCCTTTAATATTTTTTTCCTAATAACTCAAGGCAGAGAAAATATCCAACACAGCTTCCTCCTCCTATTTTTCCCGTAACAACAACCCTGTGAGGTGGGTTGGCCTGAGAAAGAGTGACTGACTCAAGGTTACCCAGCTGGATTTCATGGCTAAGGTGGGACTAGAACTCATGATCTCCCAATTTGTAGCCTGATACCTGATCACTAGAACAAATTGGCTCTTTTTTAATTGTCATGTTCCCAAGTCTGTCCTTGTGTGTCTTTCCCATATCTTTCTTATGCATATATGAGTTACAAGTTTTATAAGAGTTTGATATTAGTCAAAAAAAAAAAACACCCTCAAAAGTATTTAACATAAGTTTTTATTTTTAAAAAAAACTTAGCAGGAGTTTCTTCAAACTTAGCCCAGAATTACATGGTATTCTTCATAGTCTGAAATAAAGTGCTTTGCTTTTTTAATACTTTTATTTTCTTATTATATTATGGGCTTTACAGGAAAACCTATTAACAGCTTCGTGTGTTAGGCTTATGCTTAAATGTTATTTAGGTTGTGCAAAACCATGGAACACAATATACCTCTTCTAAAGCACACTAGCTTTTTAATGTCCTGGGATTTCTAAAGCTAGCTTAGATTTTTGAGCTTTTGGCGTCTGAGGGCTTCGTGCGGAATGCACAGATCCTTTGGATCACAAACATTTTCAAGTTATGAAGTCCTTGCCAGCAACAGACATCTAAAGACTTTGAAAGACCTGTTGTTCTTAAGCTATTGAGCTGTTGATCAATGGAGAACAGCGGTGTTTTACAGTCTGGCAGAGTAACCCTGCTGAATCACTTTCTGGGCTTCTAGGGCAGTTTCCAGGTATCAGTGACCAACCTGATATGAATACATTGCAACATCAGTCAGTAAATGGATGGCACATGCACTAAAGTAATTGTGCCTGCTGAGTGAGATAACTAGAAGAACCATGTGATTCTATAGGACTCCTCAATTTTGCCCATCCCCTTTATTTTGATTTTTGATTTTTCCTTCCAGTTGAAAGACAGATAAGATTTATATCCAGATTTCTAATGAAATATCTGTATGCAAATGTGCTACAATCACTTGGTCAGGCACTTGGTTTTTCTTTGCACACTTCCTGGAATGAACAAGTCCTATGGACAAATATCCATTACAGGAAGTGCTGCAGAGGAGAATCAACTAATTTATTTATTTATATTTTTATTTATGTAATTGTTTGTTAACAAGTACAAGGAAACAAGTATCATTATAGACATAGACATGGACACATGAAAAAAATGGCACAAATAAATGGATATAAATAGGCAAAACATAGACATAAACACATAAAATTATTACATATAAATGGGAACAGTAGGACAGGGACAGTAGGCACACTGGTGTGCTAATGTACGCCCCCTTAGGGACCTCTTAAGAAATGTGTAAGGTCCACGGTAAACAGTTTAAGGTAAAAGGTATGGGGATTAGAGAAACTAACAACAGGATCAGGTAGAGTGTTCCAGACATTTACTACTCTATTGCAGAAGTCATATTTCCTACGATCAAGATTAGAGCAAATTACATTGAGTTTGTATCTATTGATAGCCCTTGTGTTATTGTGGTTGAAGTTAAAGAAGTCATTAACAGGTAGGATGTTAAGGTAGATAATTTTGTGTACTAAGTTTAGGTCGGACCATAGATGGCATAGTTCAAGTTTATCCAGACCTAAAATTTCAACCCTGGTGGTATAAGGAATTTTATTGCAAGCAGACGAGTTGAGTACTCTTCTTGTAAAATACTTCTGGACCCTCTCTAATGTATTAATGTACGAAATACAGTGTGGGTTCCAGGCAGATGAGTAATATTCAAGGATAGGTCTGGCAAAGGTTTTGTATGCCCTAGTTAGAAGTATAGCGTTACCAGAGAGAAAACTTTGTAATGCAGAGAGGAAAGGAAAGTTTTGTTGCAGTGAAAAGAAAAGAAAGTCTTGCTTATCCCATAAATGTGTAAAAAAAAGGGGGGGTGCAAGTTTTTCCATGAAGAAAGCAAGCCCCCCATTGGATTTAATTTCTTCCTAATGTTTACTACCTTTATTCCATTGTAGAGCCACTGGGAATGAAAACTTCCAAACCCATTCCCAACAAGATCCGTGTTTGATTATTTTTCATCCCTAAGCATCACAAAGTTTCAGTAATTCATGATATGCATGGGGCATTGATAATGCCTATCTCTTAAAAAGCTGTGAGGTATCAAGAGGAAGCTTAGCAACTATTCCTTGCCTGAAGGCTCTTTTACTGACTTGCCATTGCCTAGGAATTTTGCCAAATTCCACTAATGAGCCATAGGAAGTTTTAAGATCACCTCCTGACCATCCATAAAGGAGTTTAGGACATAAAGCTGAAAGAAATGGTGGTGAACAATTGATTGGGTCAATTGGCAGAAGCCAAGCAAAATTCTATTGGTTGATTCTTTTAATGGGAAGTTCATTCCAGTGGAAAAGGTTTCCATAAGGTCACATTTTCCTGCAATTCATCCTGTAATCAGGAGAGAGAGAACAAAAAAAAAATGTAATAAATAATCATATCCCCAATACAATAAAATGTACTATACTGTATGTGTATACTATATCTATATTTATATCTAGCAACTATATTTATATACCTATACTTATATCACATATATATCTATATCTACTGTAACATACACTTTCTGTTAATATGTAACATAATCAGGCACAAGAAATATATTCTTTTTAATGGCCAGGTTCATATGGGTGAATCGCCATTATTCTAAATATGTTAAAAAAATATAGTTTGCTGTGACATTTTCCATTAACCACCAGCTATCCTACCCAGATGCCATGCACATTCTCAGAAAATGCACACACATAAAAAATAAAATGCTTGCTTGATGGTTAAGCTGCCATAGCTCAGCCTAATAAACTGGAAAATCTAGGTTTGCAAATATACTTCCCAATAAAATACAAATAGGCTAAATGTATTTATTATTCTTTTGCAAAAAAAATACACATGAATTTAAACAACTTCAAATGAATACTTTAGCTTTATGGGCTGTAACTTTAGCGCCACAGAATTCCAAGAAGGTCAGTCCTATATACCACATGTTTGTGAAAGATCATTTGTTGCCATGGAGACCACAGAACCCTCTATGTAGTATAATCAGCAAACTCCTGTAAATACAGATTGGATAAAATAAGACTTTATCCTAAATCACACATCCTTTTTTTTTTAAAGTCAGATCAAATGTTTCCTGTAGCCAGTGTTTCTTTCTGAATCAGCAAGCAGTACTATGTTCTTAGGACATTCCATCCTCTTTGGTTGACAATAGTTTTGAGCTTCTTTTGATTAATTTTGCAGGAGGTGGTAGAATTAAGTATAGCCAATTTCCACCCATCAATTAAGTATGTAATCATGAGTTCTCCAGGACAGGACAGGTAGTCCTTGACTTATGACCAGTGGTGAAATCCAAATTTTTTTACTACCAGTTCTGTGGGTGTGGCTTGGTGGGTGTGGCTTGGTGGGTATGGCGTGGCTTGGTGGGCGTGGCTTGGTGGGCATGACAGGGGAAGGATACTGTAGCATCTCCATTCCCTCCTGATCAGCTGGGACTCAGGAGGCAGAGAATAGATGGGGGTGGGGCCAGTCAGGGGTGGTATTTACCGGTTCTCCAAACAATTCAAAATTTCCACTACCGGTTCTCCAGAACTGGTCAGAACCTGCTGAATACCACCTCTGGTTCAGTTGTGTCTTCAAGCCATGCCATAAAATGGTTGTTTCTATAGCAAAGCTCATTTTCAAGGTGTAAGCACAGAGGACACCTGCACCTGTAGTCTGTAAAATGAGCACACTATCAGCAATCATGTAAAATCAGCATTTGCATTCATGCGAAGAAGTTGTGTGTTGAATTATACATGAATTTGTAAAAAATTGATTCTCTTTTATTTGGAGCGTGAGACCTGCCAGCAAAGTTGTTAGGCATTTTCCAAATTCTTGACATGCCAAGCCCAAATGGTGTGCCATCACTGCCCTACTTTGATTCTAGCTAATGCTACGCAGAAATACAACCACACCAGAGGTGGGTTTCAGCAGGTTCTGACCAGTTCTGGAGAACCGGTAGCAGAAATTTTGAGTAGATCGGAGAACTGGTAGTAAAAATTCTGACTGGCCCCACCCCAATCTATTCTCTGTCCCCCAAGTCCCAGCTGATCAGGAGGAAATGGGGGTTTTGCAGTAACCTTTTCCTGGAGTGGGGAGGGAATGAAGATTTTATAGTATCCTTCCCTTGGAGTGGGGTGGGAATGGAGAATTTACAGTATCCTTCCCCTGCTACGTCCACCAAGCCACACCCACCAAGCCATGCCACATCCACCAAGCCACACCCACAGAACTGGTAGTAAAAAAATTTGAAACCCACCACTGAACCACACATAATTTTCTAAGTATCTCCATTCGTGTTATATGAAGGAATTTACCTTTGAAATTTCTTTCGAAAGAGAAGAGAATTTTCAAAGAAATGAAGTCCAATGGAGTTTCCTGTACTTATGAGGGGTTACTTATAAATATAATCATTCAGTTTCTTTACATTGGTAACTATAAGATTGTGGACTTATAGAACTCTGAGAATTCTCCATCCAGCATCCTGATTGGTGGAATTCTGGGACCTAAAGCCTATACATCTTAAAATTGCTAAGGTTGATGAAACTGCTCTCCTCTTGTCCACAGCCTCTTTTTCTTCCTAGGAATAAATACATGTCCTTTAAAAATGATAGCTTTGTCACAACTTTAATTCCAGGTTGTTCCAAGTAAATGCATAATGTCCAGTGGTCCTGGGAATGAAAGCCAAGTCACTACAGTGCATCAGTCTTTTTCTTTTCCTTCTTGTGGTAGCTATCTTTCTTCTCAAAATTATTTTGCCCTTCCTTCACAAACTCAAGAAAGCGGATATGGAGATCTTCTTTCACTTTATCCCCATCAGTCTAAACTACGAGGTGAAATGGGTTGAGGGATAGTGATTAGCCTCCAAATCACTCTATGATTTTCCACATCTGAGGATGGATTGGTTGTAGGACTTTGTGGGCCTAATCCATTTCCTTAGCCACCATACCACACTGGTTCAACTGCGCAAGGAAAGAACTTGGTTTTGAGGGCCACAACAAATATTTAACTGTTGAGATGGTGATGATGGACAGGTTATAAACCTTGATGGGTTATATTTTATTCTATCATTTGCACTTCACCCATTGATGTTTGTGCAGTTCCATTACAGTTTACAATTGTGAAATATAACCTTCACTAAATCAGACATCTGAAAGCAGAGCAGGTCTGGTTCTTCCTTTCAGATGTTTTATCATATAGCATTGAAAGAAAAGGCCAGAAATGAAGTCTGTATAGTAAGAAGAAAAGCAACAAGTTACTTCAAGGAATGTGTAACTGAATGCTATATATAAAAGCAAAAATGACTGGACATAATATGGCTGGGTTATTAACAGGCAAATTTATACAAAGGAATTAAAAAGTTGAAAAGTATGGCCACTGCCCCACTGAAGGAGGAAGAGGCTCATTTAATTTAGTAATAGAGAGGGAGATATAACTAGGAAGGAAAGGAAAGAAGCAAAGCTGAAAGAGGCTATGATCTGAGTAGTAGTAATAATTGGTCAATTAAGCAGGAAGAAAAATTTCTCCAGGGAGCCATGACAGCAATAGTTTTGTTACTTGAAACATCAAAGTTTAGGTACCTTTACTAACAAAAAAATGTAGTCTAGGTTTTTTTTTTTTTAAAAAGGCACAAAAATCAGACAGCTAAAATAAAAAAGAGATTTTTACATATCATGGACACTCTCTTTTTTGAGAAAATAATAATAATTGAACATAAAAAACAATTCGCCATGTATTAGATAGCTGGAAAATGTTGTCTATAGCTGTCTGTCTGTCTAGGTATGATGTTTGCCTAGTGTTGAAATATTATCACAAGAGTCCAGGCACAGACGGCATATGACCTTCCAGCTGGTGCTGAATCACAGTTTTCAGCAGCTGTAGGGAAGATGGCTTAAAGCAAGGAGTGCTGAGCATCGTACTTTAGCAAATCTAGGCCAAGAGTTGCCTTCTTGTACAATAAATATTTCTTGAAAGTATTTCACAGTCAGGGTGCCATCAGTGAGTAGGCCAGTGTTTTTGGAACATGACACCAGGCAGACATGAGACAATAAATGGAAGGTCACCAGAAGTGTCTTTCTCACTTTTCTTCCTGAACAGGCCTGCAAAATACACTACAGATTATTTATTTTATTTTATTTTATTTTATTTTATTTTATTTTATTTTATTTTATTTTATTTTATTTATTTTATTTTATTTTATTTTATTTATTTATTTTATTTTATTTTATTTATTTTTTTATTTTATTTTATTTTATTTTATTTTATTTATTTTATTTTATTTATTTATTTTTAATTATATTTTATTTTATTATTTTATTTTATTTTATTTATTATTTATTACTTTTATTTTATTTTTCCAATTTCTTATAGTTTATTTTATTTTTGATTTGATTTTTATACCGCCCTTCTCCAACAGGACTCAGGGTGGTGAACAGCCAAGGTAAAACAAAGCATATAAAATTTAAAACCAATTAAAAAGATATTAAATAATTTCAGCCCACAATTTAAAACACCCCAAATAAAATCAAATTACAAATAAAACCGAAAGATGGGATTAAGCCAGCCCTGCTAGATGAAATAAATGAGTCTTAAGGGCCCGATGAAAACTCCGAAGGTCTGGGATCATACGTATCCCCGGGGGTAGGTCGTTCCAGAGGGCGGGTGCCGCCACAGAGAAGGCTCTCCCCCTGGGTTGCTTATATTAATTAAGAGACTTCATTTGCAAAGAAACACGGCTATTCCAGAATCCTATTTGAAGCCTGGTTTGTTTTCTTTAATGCAGCAGATATAATTATATGTGGAGAGCACAAATATTCTGTGCAAAATTCTGTCATCTGATTTAATCCCTCACTCTGAAGAGCGAATTGCAATGCAGCATAAGTGAGGGAAAAATAAAATGGGTTCCATATGTCTACCCTGGGAGGGAATAATTTACAGCCTGCCAATCAGAAGCAGTATTCAGCCGGTTCAGACAGGTTCTCCCAAACTGGTACCAGAAATCACAGGTGGGCACACGCGTGAACCAGGTGCACGAAGAGAATGTGAATGCGCGCGGCAAACCGGTAGTAACATAATGTGAAACGCACCACTGCTGTCAATGTTTTGCAAGGTGCAACAGTTAAAGAAAAGCTGACTTAAGGCAAGAAAAGTCCTTTTTCCCCTCTGACCTTGAGAAATGATGATTATCTTCAAAGTGAAAGCAAGATTTCACAATTTATGCAAAGATGATTCTCCCCTTAGGAAAAGCGTGGTTTTTAAGGGTGACTTGCTTACTGTCAATGAGCTGTGTTTTATTTTATAACATTTTAAGAATTATTGTTTTAATAAATTAACTTTTTTAAAAAAATAATTAAAATGTTGTTTTTAACATTTTAATATTTTATTAATAAAGATTAAGGAGCCAGTTTTATTTAAACATTAAGGTACTAGCTGTCAGGCCTGGAAGCCATTTTTTGTATTGGGCCTTCAGGCCTGCCACATTTACTACTGTGGGAAACTGGGAGGGGGATTATATGGAGCATGGGTGATATATAGTCATAATAACACTCTTTTCTCTGGGAGTCAAGGGCATGCACCTGGAGTGGCGTGATTAGGAGGCATCTCTAGTTGGGACGGTGGATTGATTGGACCATGTGATGGACATGTGGGTGCAGGGGAAGGGACTTGGATTTTCCTTTGGGTGGAGAAAACCTGGAAGCTTTCAGATTCGGGTTTTCCCAGATGTGCCAATATGACATCTCTAATAAAATGGAACTTTGAGGAAATTCAAGCATCCGAGTCTTCTTTTGTTGGGGGTGTTACTTGGAACCTTGACACTAGCTTAGAAACTGGGAGAGTTTGAGTGTAGTCACAGCTTAATTATGAAGGTTGACTGAGAGACTTTGGGAAGTCACTCAGCTCAACCCACCTCACAGGGTTGTTGTTATGGGGAAAATAAGAGAAAGAATGTTCATTAGACATATTTTTAAAAAGATAAATGTAAGGTAAAAATCTTTAAAAAATGAATGAATAGATAACAAAGAAGATCATATCTTCTAGATCTGTGATGGCGAACTATGGCATGCGTGCCATAGGTGGCCCACAGAGCCATATTGGTTGTCATGCGAGCTCAGCTCTGGTGTGCATGCATGTGCCAGCCAGCTGATTTTCGGGCCTTTTGGACCCACCGGAAGTTGGAAAGAGGCTGTTTCCGGCCTCTGGAAGGCCTCTGTGGGGGGGGAAGGGCCATTTTCGTCCTCCTCAGCCTCCTAGAAAGGCTCTGGAGAGTGAAAAACGGGCCTTCTGGTGGGACCGGAAGTTGGCAAATGGCCCTTTTCCGGCCTCCGGACGGCCTTCAGTGGGGTGGGGAAGGCCGTTTTCACCTTCCCCAGCCTCCTAGAAAGGCTCTGGAGCCTGGGGACAGCGAAAAATGGTCCTACCTTGCCATCGCATGCCAAAAATGGGGGGAGCGCAGGGGGGGTTGCGCTCACATGTGCGGGGGGTGGGTTGCAT
>JANHZT010002011.1:413054-430272 GCA_032468215.1 Stegonotus admiraltiensis | reverse complement strand
CACATGACCATGGAGATGTCTTCAGACAGTGCTGGCTCTTCAGCTTTGAAATGGAGATGAGCACCGCCCCCTAGAGTCGGGAACAACCAGCACATATGTGCAAGGGGAATCTTTACCTTTACCTTTATAGAACTTCAATGGCAGCACTGTCCCTAACATCCTAAAATTAATTCAATAATTACTATAGGAACTTTCCCAATCCTAGGAGCCAAACAAAATATAGTCTTATATAATAACCCAATTTATTTTAATCCTACTAGCCTGGACTGTACATGAAATGGCAGTTTTTCTGAAAATGTTTGAATACTTTCATACACTAGTGTTTCTATGATATTAATATCCATGGCTTTTAATCAAAGTTTCAACTGATAAGTTCTGATCAATATTTGATCTGTAATCATTTGTGTCTTGGTGGTGGGGGCAAATAACATGGGTTTTGTAATTTGTTAACTAACATAGTTACCTTGTATTTTAATCTGATCGATATTCTCTCTTTTAAAGTGATGTTCAGATTTATTAGCGTTTAACATTCCTAAACTGATAAACAAGCTGGAGACTACCTCCAGATAAGAAAAGTTTGTTAGTGCAACTTGGGGTGTAGCTTCTCTCTTTTGGGAACTCTAAACAACCTTTTTCCTTACAATTACACCCCCTCTGATGTCAGACGTCGTTTAATGAACATGTGTGATATTATGGGATACAAATATGTAACATGTTTGACTATACGTAACTGATTTCCTATGCAAAGGGGAGGTTACTTTTATTCCACCCAATCAATTTTCTTCTTGTATTTTCTTTGTGTTAACTATAAAAAGAAGGGAAACATGGGGCTCAAGATTCTTTCACTTCCTTTTTCATAGAGAGACCCACTTTATCAGAGTACCCTAATAAACTGCTTTTAAATGATCTTCCGACTCAGTTGCTTATTGGAAAGGTAAACTGAGGCAGAACCTAGAGCCAGATTTGGCTTTCAGTGGCCATCCTAAGTCAAAGTCACCAAAGTATAGATTTCTTTCTCCACTTTCCTTAAGTCATGGAGTCTGATATCACAGACATCTTATTTTCAGGTTGCATAGGGTTATCTTACTCCTGTGTTCCTGTTCTGAAGAGAAGTGATTAAGGATTTTTATTTTTAATTAATGTAAAGTTAAATAAAGAGAAGGGGTTATCCTTGGGAATACTCACTTGCATGGGTATTTGATTCTTTTTCTGAGATCACATGCGAAGGCATATTTAGAACTCATCCTTCATTTGTGTTGTGGAGAAGGATACCAACTTGGAAAGATGGAAGATGACTAAATAGCAGCCTAGAAATTCTAGTGGGATTCAATGACAAATAAGTGAGGAGAGGTAAAGCTATATGTACAAACACATCCTTTAGTTAGTTTCACAAACATTTTATTTTCATATGATGATACTGTCGGTGAATGGTTAGAAGCAATGGCTGATTTGCCTATGTTATTTACTGCTACAGGTAATATGTACTATATTAATATATTAATATCCAAAGCCTTGAAATACTCATCAAAACAAACTATAATTTTGGGTTCAGCTATAGTCATAACACCAAATTTGAGGATATGAATTAAATGACTTAATTTAATACGTCTTGTACCGAATACCAGCCACCGATACCAGCTACCACACTTGAACGGCTCTCTATGCACTCGCTTTAATGACCATTTCTGACAGGAAGACAAAGAGCATTAATATAACTCTAAGAATGGTTGACTTTTCAAAAAGTTTGTTCACAAGAGTTCAACATTTCCAGTTTGGTTCAGTTAATTATGCAAGTCCCTATGCACAGTGATATTTGCTGGAGACCTATAGAGAGACCTTGTAAGAAAGAACTTAAAATCACTCCACACAAGTAGACATTTGTGATGCATCACCTCCCACATCGCTACTGTGTGGCATCACTGAAGACCATCCTGGCAGGGTTTCAGTATTTTCTTTGGCACTACAAGGAAGAAAATTGCTGTGACTTCTTATATTTAGGGCTGTCAACAAATCAACACTATTAAAAATCTAATGAATCTTTCCAGCCTGGGGAAGGAAGGACGAGGAGGGTGAGTAGCAGATGGAATTAGATGCACAGCCGATGTTCTGGTGTTTCGGTTTTAAATACTCAGCAGCACATTATCTGTCATTTATTGGATTTCTGATTCTCTTAAGGTAGTTCAAAAACAATAAAAGAATTATTATCTTATATAATATATACAATATATTATAATTGTTATTATATTCTTTTTGAAGTTATCTCATTTTTTTTTGGTCCCAGTTCAACACATGAAGTTCTTCTTAGCCAACTACCACTGTATAAACTTTCTCCCATATGATCCTATCTATATCCTAAGAGAGTGTTTCTTAAATATTTTCCCCCCAGGCCCTCTTCTCAGTTTTAAAAATTATAGAGAATCCCAAAGAGCTTTTGCTTGTTTGGGTTATATTTATTAATATTTACCATATTAAAAATGACACATCTTCTGCTGCTACCCCTTATCACAATTGTTTGAAGGGATATTAATGTTTTATTATTTTTCAACATAGGCTGGCATATAGCTTTGATTTCGTGGTTCCTTGAGAGGGATTTTGGAAAGTCCAGGGGACTTTGAACCACACTTCAGAAACTCTATCATAAAATGCTCTGTTTTGTGTCACTCCCAGACTGAGTATTGAGAACAGCTGGTGCTTCCGTTTTTGAATGTTTTTCAAAAAAAGCATTCAAAAACTGACACCAACTGGCTATCTTCTATCTACTCTCTGAAGCCTTTCACTATATTAATATTGGATGCTTGGATGCTGGAGCAAAGCTTTTTAACAGATCTGTGCTATCTATGCTTCTTCTGCTTCTCTGTTATATCTTTAATCATTGTTTTAGTTTTACAACAATACAGTTAAAATATTTTGCTATTACTATTTTAGAAGTATATAATCTATCTCTGCTGACTTCATACATTTTTGCTCTATTAAACTTCTGGCAAATAGCATATACTATACCTGTCTGCCCCAAATGTATTTGGATTTCCAATCCTAAAATGTTCAGCCAGAAACAAACACATATACCCAATTGGTATGTCTATACACAGATGAAGTCATCAAAAGCATTTTCAGAATTGTGCCAGCAGGAGATTGGCCAATAAAACAGCACCACAGACTTTTAGCCTGTTCATGTAAAAATTAACAGAACAGTAGGATGATTGTGATCACAACATGCTTGTTCCCCTCTGATTAATCTCTATAATGAGCCAGGAGGCCTGAAAATGTTGTGTCTTGTCTACTGATCAAACAAAAGACACTATAATTTAGAGGAGTTTTTTTTTTCTTGGTTCTTTTGCTGAAACTTCTAAAATTAACTCCCTGGTGGCTATAAAAACTGCAAAATATACAGACAAGCCAAGTTAATCAAGCAACAAATAGACCCAGTTTGGGTCCAGTGGTTAAGGCATCAGGCTAGAAAGTGAGAGGCTATGAGTTCAAGTCCTGCCTTAGCCAATCCATGAAAGCCAGCTGGGTGACTTTGCCCAAGTCACTTTCTCGATCCAACCCATTTCACAAGGGTTGTAGGGAAAATAGGAGGAGGAAGATGTGCTGGATTTGTTCACCGCCTTGGATTGTTTGTAAAAATAATAAAGGCAGTTTACAAACAAACAAACTGCAATATCCGACATGCTTAATCAATTAACAATTATCCATTACTTTATAGAAGTTCTTTACTTGGGTTACACCTGTTTTCAAAAACAATTATGTCGTCATCGTCATCATCATCATCATCACCATCTTAGACATTGTCTATCCACTGCAAGATGAAGGCCTCTTCTGCATATTTCCAACCTATACAGTCCTGAGCTTTCTTTTGCCAATTGGGCCCACGATACTTGCTGATGTTATCAATCCACCTTGTTTCAGGTCTCTTTCATGGACGCTTTTTATCAAGTGGGATCTATTCTATGTATTTCAAACTGCCAAACTACTCTAGAACAAGGCCAATAAAGGGTAAATCTATTGGTTGGTATTTATTCTGTTGACAGAGATCTGGTGATTCATAGGAAATGAACAAGGAATTTGTTTATTAGTGGTTATAGTAGCAACAAATGATGCCATTGGACCATTGAAATAAAGAAAGCTTGCAGTAATCAGAAATGGGTTTTGTGTAAACGGATTGTGAGCAGTGTTTGGTTCTTTTATTCCAAACAAATGCTTAATTCAAAATGCTTTCCTAATTTTGGCACCTCACTAATTTGTAGTTCTCGGTGTATGTTTTGTAAGGCTCAAATCAGCTGGTCTCCATTTTTTCAGGAAAACTTGTTTCTTGGTGGGATCTAGAATCATCCTGAGACTTCTTAGTGATGGTCAGATGAATGTGGAATTCATTGGGAGCTTCCTCATATGGCAGTAGTATCTTGTCCTTAAAAGCTGCAAACCATAGTGTTTTATTTCAAGAGGAGTATTTAGCTATAGGAAGGAATATTCATGACAGCAACAACATAAAAATCTTCTTCCGTCACAGCGCAGTTCTAAATCAGTGCTTAAAGTCAGCATTTCTCACTTTTTAAAAAAAACTAATAATATGAATTATTTCAAGTTATGCAAATTTTGTAGGTAATTTGCTACACTGCACTCGGAAAGAGTTCATAGGAACTAATACCATAAGATGACATGATTTAGGTATAAAGAACCAAGAGAAGAGAAGAATAATTTCCATGCTTCTCAAATTCATCAAGAAATACCTATTCCCAAGAGAGAAAATATTTCACTTCTTTCTTCATTCACCAGTCCAACTGGAAGCTCCTGATAGATTTTCTTTTCTTCACAGAGACTAACTTTGTACTGCTCATGACATTTTGATGTGTGCGCATTCTGTTGTTGTGAGAGTTATAAAAAAAAATCACACAATACATTTTCTACCTTTCTAGAAAAGCAAGATAAATCTTTATTTCTTTCATTGACAGTGCTCGGTATGTCAAAATTGATGTCACATACCTTCTCCAGATGCTTGCTGACATTTTCCATGCAAACACAAAGCATATGTTAAAAGTACAAACACACTTTATCCTTCAGAGAGTTGAACATTTATTCTGCTTCTGATTTGGTGAAGACAAGAACAAGAATGCTGGCTGTGTCTTAACCTTTGGAGATTTTCATTCTTCTCCCTGGCTTCTTCCACCTTCTGAGATCATTCACATGATGGTTTCAAATGAGAATTCTTCCGTCAGTTTTGGACTTCTTGGTATTCTAATGTCACTTGAGCTGCCGAAGGCTACAGATAAAGGTCCCTTCAAGGTAGGTAAGTCCAAGAAATAAGAACAGCAGGGATTTCAGATGGACTATTTATTATTGAATGTATAATAATAGAATCTTGAAAGTCTAGCAGCTTCTTTGTACCACAATTTATACCCTACCTTGGCTGATAAGGACTGTGGTCCCATATACCTAAAGAAATGCTAGATTAAGGCAACTGCTGTCCCACCAAGATAGATAAACAGTGGTGGACTATTGCAGTCATCTCCATTCTAATTTAATTCTTTAAATTACCCCAGCTATTGCCTGGTTATTTTTCTATATGATCAATCAAGTAAGTTTTGCTGAGTTTTCTCTAAATTGTTTAGTCTATGGCTTTGGATTCCCAATGTTTCAGAATAAAATAGCTTTAGTCCTATGGAGCAGGGGTGGGTTCTACTTACCTTTACTACTGGTTCGCAACGGGAATGCTTCTGCACATGTGCAGAACACTGATGATGACATCCGAGGCAGTGGTCAGGGCCTCCCGCCGGTTTTACTACCGGTTCTTGCGAACTGGTCTGAACCGGGGGCAACCCACCACTGCTATGGAGGTAATTCTACTGAATTTTTCTGTGAATACTTGTTTCTATGTCTATTTTTTTAAATTTCCTGATTAAACATATCCAGTAAATTGCCTAGATATAAAAAGGGCTGAGCACTTATGCCCCTAATCAGTTATAAACTGCTGAATGTGTTTTTATACTGTTCATTCTGTATATATTTGATGGCTTTATCAAAGAACAGTTGGTAATAACTTGTGAGGCCCTCCATGCTGACTAGTGGTGTGTCTTATAGTCCTAATTCATATACACGTAGTCTTTGACTTACAACCGTAATTGGGATCAGAATTCCCTTTGCTAAGCAAGATGGTTGTTAGGTAAATCACATCTGATTTTGCAACTATTTTGCAATGGTTGTTAAATGAATCATGAGATTGTTAAGAAAATCCAGCTTCCCCCATTGACTTTGCAGTTGCCTGGAAAAGTTGCAAATGATGATCACATGATGCCAGGACACTGCAACCATCATAAATACATGTTAGTTGCCAAGTAACTGAATTTTGATCATGTGACCATGGGAATGCTGTGATGGGTTTAAGTGCCAGGACTGGTTTTAAGTCACTTTTTCCAGTGTTATCATAACTTCAGTCAATAAATAAATAAATGGCTATAAGTTGAGGACTACCTGAAAAGGGCTTTCTACCCTATTGCAATCTATTAAAACTTCCGTTACATGTAAGGAATCAACTATATTTAAAATATGGCTTCAAAGGCCTTCAATACTTTAGTGATTTATTGAAAGGAGACAATGAGGTACTGTCACTAGAAGCAAAATGATCACACAACAGCGATTGAAAGAATGATTCTTTAATCTTTCTTGTTAGTTTCCACGCAGAATTTCCCTTCCAGGTGTTTTCCTGAAAATGGGAAAACAACAAGGGAATATGATTCACAATAAACTGTTAGTAAACCTCCATTATCTCATTTATTTTGCTTTCTCATTTTGTCTTATTCATTCTGTTTTCTTTTCAGTTTTTGCTTCATCTTTCTGTTTGGCTTTCCAAATGTCCAATTTAGCCTGTTCAGGTTTTATTTCCTTCATAACTGCAGTCTGTTTTCTGAATGCCCTGGTCTCCATTTGCATCATTTTGCCCATCAAGTATTCTTTTTTAAAATGTAGCTGACATTGTTAAAGCTTTCTTTGCATAATTTTAAAAAATTTGAATGGTTAAAGTAAAACAATTACATTTGCCGTTGTTGAAAGCAATTCCATTTGTTTCAAGATATTGTGACCCTATCCTACATCAGTATAATAAATCAGTTGCAGGGCTACGATTACACATTTACTTTAAAAAAATGCAAACAAAATCATTCAAAGTGCAATATGCAATCAATAGTAATTTCAGCACATTATTATTATAATATGTGATGAGAGATGGATTTTTATTCCTTACTTCCTCCCAACTTAAAAGGAACCAAGAGCCAAACAGAATTTTCAGACAGTAAGACAATCTCACCGTGGGAAAAAAATTAAAAATGTACACAATACTAACATTGTTTTAGTGGGATCATTCACTTCCAATGACATTAGAAGTAAATTAATTAGTAAGTAATTGTTAACCAGAACAACCATCTTAAAAATTAATAGATGAAAATGGCTAAATAACTATGCATCTGGGACATCAAACCTCTCTAGATAACAACTGCCCCTGGAAGCATTCATCTTCTGCATCAGCAGAAAATAATTTTGATGTTGAGGGTGTCTCTAAATTTAGTATTGGTCAGTTACTACAATGAACCAAGAAGAATGTATTGTACTGAAAAATACCTAGGATATTTAGTAATAATACTTAATGCATTATTAAGGTAATGTTTCATGTAATAATTGTGCAAGAAAGGAAAATGAAGGCAGATTTTTATCGCCTTTGTCTCTTAGTCAATTTTGAATACAGTTAGTCCTCACTTAATAATGGTAATTGGGTCCAGGAATTCCATTGTTAACTAATGTCCAAAGCCCAAAGTCATGTGATTGTACTGACTAACGATGGCAATTGTGGCAGATCCAGTGGCCATTGTTAGGTGAATTCCATGCAACTGCAGTGTCCCAATGTCCCATGGTCACGTGATCACTATTTGCAACATTGGCCCCATTGACTTTGAAGGGAAAAATTGAGAAACCATTAACTTGCCTGTGTTCTTTATCTGCTATTACTATATTTGCTATATTGATTCTGCTGGATTCTAAATTGGCCATGGATCCTACAATCTTCTGTCTCTGATCGTGGAGGGCTGCAGTAGGAAGTTGATATGTGATCAGAGCCATTAAATGTATGTGATTAAAAAAATGTTCCAGTAGGCATTTACACATTTAAAAATGCATGAAAGGGGCAATTATTTGTTTCCACATTAACCAAGGCTATGGGATTTTCACAAACAATCAGTGCTACAATAGTTCTTATAAGAGTGCTGTCACATGTTGCCCAAAGCCACAATTCTCTGACCATGACTTGTGAAATAGGTCACAATTGCTTGGCATCACACATTGCTTTAAGAATAAATGGTGGTTTGCAGGCTGTAATGTTTGTGTTCTTACCTCCCAGTAAGTCACAGAGAAGAAAGCCAGATTGTGTTTTAACAAATACTGTATGAACTAATATGGTTTATTAAATAAACCATGGTAAAGTGAATCATAGCTATACATTGTGTATGCCTTGATAACCGAGATGCAAAAGGAAAGAACTTTATTAGACCATTAGCTGCTTTTCTCACCAGAGGGAATTAGTTGATACAATGTTTTGCTTTTCAGAATGCCCAGAATAAAGGAGTAAGGTGCAAATTAAACAGATTTTGAATTAGACTAGCTTCAAAGGACAACCTTTATAAAATGGAATGAGCCTTTGGGCCACCATCTGCTGATACTTTTTGATGCTTCATTCATATGAGGTTATTTCCTTGCAATTTATGGGTGGCTGCTGACAAACGTCATGTCAACAAAAGGCAATAAATCTCAAGTCTGCAGACATTTAATCCCAGATTGAAGGACTTGCTTACAAAGAAGCTCACAAAGGTGATAAAACCAGGCAAACTGCTTTCTTGGATGTGAGATAGAAATTGTGTACACAAAGAAGATCCGTTTCCTGCAGACTCACATAAATCCAATCCTATTTCTGTATCTGCTCCAGGGTTTAAATCACAGTTTTTAAAAATCATTCCCTTTGTAGCTTCTGTTCATGTTTATAGAACAATTCTGCCTAGTCTGAGTACTACTACAGTATTGGTTTTCTCTTTGCCAGCCTCAGTCTTAGGCCTGGGAGTTTAATTTAGTTAACTTTAATTATATAAAGTGTGAAATGACTCCACCCATTTCACCACTTAAACTATTCTATTAGAATTTACTACACATAAAGGAAATAGTACCATATGTATTGTATATGTATGTACTGTATATGATGAAGGATCAAATATGATAATTGCATCAAAAATTGTTCCAGGCAGGTACTATAACATAGTTCAACTCTTCATATTGCCAACTTTAAACCTCTGTTTTGTTTTGTTTTTTAAAAAAATATTTGGTATACCTATATGTCTGATCTAATGAAGGTACAATTTATTCCTCTGAACAGGATCAATATGTTAGCCAGACCTTATGAAAAACATTCAGAAGTTGCATTATTAACTGACAGAGGTTCTGCAAGGTGAGGGGAAATTTTTTTTCCTGTCATTGATCATGTTTAATTGGAGCTTTCAGAAACTGAATATAGTTTTCTGAACCTTCTATTTGCAAGACAGGTGCTTTACTATTGTATTATAATGTCATTAGTACATCAATCGTAAGAATTCCACAAGAAAGTGTCAGGAAAAAAGATTTTCCAAAGTGACTTTTCCAAGAATATGCATATATAATGTTTTTCTCTAAGTTTGTTCAACACATAAATGACACATTCAGTCATTTTTAAATTTCAAACCTGTATCTAAGCTCTTTGAATATAAAGGTAATGATCACAGTAGCCTTTGATTTATTCCATGGAAAACTCTTTTATCATTCTTAAGAAAATGGAGCAAGTTGCCTGTGGATATTGTAGACTTGATGTCATAAATTTCATTCATAAAAAGAATAATTGCTTGAACAATTAAATTGAGACTTGTTATCTGTTAATAATCAAGTCCTTAAACAAATAGTAACTCTTAAATTATTAAAACCCTCTCCCAATTGTACTTGTTGGCATACTGTCATGTTGACTTGCAATAAACATTCACCAAGGCCTTTCTGTCCTTAATGGGCTCGTGAAAACCCTGCAACTAACTACACAGTCTTTGGCTGTCAGCAGTTGAGATGAATAGACGAGAGAAATGTGGGATGCAATATTGTTTTATCTTCAGCATTTAATTAGACATCTGCTTGTTTTACATTTGTTCACAAAGCTTCTTTTTTATTTACAAAATGCTTGAAAGTATCGTAAATGGAGGTTTTCTATGTAGCCTGGGTTTGCATTTCCCCCCTTTTTCTGTCTTCTCTCTCATTTTCTTTTTCTTTTTTAAAAGATTGAAAAGCATTTATGGATGTATGGATGTATGTGTTTATTTATTTATTGTTCTCTTTAGCATGCTTATTAATTATATTAATAATCATTTAGGCCAGTTTCTCCAGTAACACAGAATTTAATTCATTTAAAAGTGCGAATAAGTACTAAAGCTTTTTTTTAAAAGGGGGAATTGATATTTAAAACTGAGTTTGATACACCTAAGAGAAATATTGGGAATCTATTCAATTTAAACATTTAAAATGCTTCAGTTGAAACATTTGCTTCAAGATATAAACCCTAGTTAGTGAAGGGTCTTCCCATCTTAAGTAGTTTCTGCTCATCTAATAAGATCAGGCAGAGTGAAGGAATGTCAGGGACCTTCAGTTAAACAATGTCAACCATCAGGACCTTAAAAATGTACCTTGTCTATCACAGCACCTGCTCTCTGGAACAATGTTCAGACAGAAACCTCACCCCGATGATGTTTTTTTAAAAAAATAAACTTGGTTTTATTCCCAAATTTGTGGGTAAGTTTATTGTTGAGCTTGTTGTTTTTTCTTTGGAGTGTTGTGTTTGTATCTTCCATATCAGCTGCTCAATTTTTGGATATGAGCAACCTCTAAGGTGAATAAAAGAAATAAATATTGGGACTTTATTTTTTGTCCTGATGCTGTTTCTGCCACAGAAATCCTGAATTTGTTAACAGTCTGGGAAGAGCGAACCGTGGGTCCCAAATTATTATCTTTTAAAAATAGAAAAACATAATTAAGTGTCCTTTTTTGTATATCATTTGGAAGGGTGCTTTAAAAGTGTAAAGACTATTTGATCTTAACATATCATCTTGTGTACATTAGCTATCTCAGAACCTTTACTGAACATTCATTGCTGAAGAAGATGCAGTTAATGAATCAGTCTGTCAACCCCTATGGAATGAACTATTCAACTATTGCCATATTTGGAGCTGAAATTCATAGGATTTTCAACCTGCTGCTTGTCGAGAATGTATATGTTCTGCTTGATTACTTCCCCAGCATTTGGAGTGCATCAGAACATCACAGACTGTACACCTGTCATTAATATTTAATGGTCAAAGGAATCATTAGCAAAGCTGGAAGAGCAAATGTGCATGTGATTAAGATTAGCAGTAGGTTACTGGGTTCTGTTTTTAATACTTGAATTTTGTGTGTGTACATGTATGTGTACATTTGTGTTTGTCCAATGAACAAGAAAGGGGAGTTTAAAGCAATTTGAATGATATTTAATTTTTTTCCTGATCTGATTTACAAACTTTTTTACATTTTGTTGTCATTGTCATTGACCAAAATTATTAAATTATAGAAAAAGGCATAGACAGAAAACTGTTCAATAAAGTATTTTTTAAAATGTTATATTTATTCCTTAGGGATTTTGTTGACAGTAGGAAAGCTCAAATCAAAGGTTCTTTTGGTTTTGCACTCAGACTGCTGTTAGTTTCTAATTCTGCCCTCAGACAGTGGATTCTCTGTTTTTATGCACACTCTTCTTTATGGAGCAAACTGGAGGCACAGAGGGACAAAAGTCTCAGTAAAATTAAAATATTCTGTCAACTTTCCAATGTACTAGAATAATGTTGCCTGTATCTGGTAGCTCCTAATATAGCATTCTTCTGTCCAATCTCTTTGACAGATAAGTAGAAATTTACTTTTGTGAAAAAAAGAGTACAGCAATCATAGCTAACCAAGTAGTGCGATATTCACCTGAAAGTGTGGGAGTTATGTTAGGAGTTAGCATTTGGGACAGAAATGTCAGCTGCCTAGATCTAAGGCTTGAAAATGCAGGGCTAAATATCAAATTTTGTGAAAAGCAGTGGGGGGGGGGATGCCATAATTAGCCACTGGAGCTATAAGAAGTCTCTTCACTGTGTGTTGACAGAGGGCAATCAACTGTGGAAAGTAGTTTTCTTACCTAGCCAGATTACTTTAAATGCCCAGACAATTCTGCCAAGTTCAAGGCAAAGAGCCTGACAGAAAGGAAGACGGCTTTGAATTTAAGATGACCCACTAAAAAGGAATGGAACTAAATCAGCAGCAGGGTAAAAATATCCTGTGCCCTGGCTGGTGTGGCTACGTCCAGCTGAAATTAATTCTCTGAAGAAGTGACATACATGTAAATCAATACATGTATTTGTGTGATTGGATATCTCTATACACATGTAGCTTCTGATAGATAAATATATACGTATCTCTCATAAGCTACATTTCAAAAAAATTGCAGGTTCATGATAATACAGTATTGTAATTGGATTACTAGGCATTGATTAAACAGTCTATTTTTACCTTAATTTATCCCTTATCTGCACATACCAATCATTGTCTCACACACTAACCCCTGTCACACAATGAAACACAAGTACTAACAAACACCCACAAATCTTCCATCAGAAGACATAAGTGGAGGAAAGACAAGAGATGGGGGAAGATCTAGATAATACAGCTGCACTAAAAAAGAGAAGCCTAGCCTCAGGGAAGGAAATGAGAAAGAAAGAAGTAGTTCAACAGGGAGAAAAAAGGGGAGACCTGTTGAGGTGTCCATGAGCCCATGAGCCCATGAGAAATCGTTATCAGTTTCTCACAGTGCTTTTTTCCTGTATGTTTATTGCAACCTCTGGCCAGGATTGTTCATTTTTACTAAAGTTTTACAAATCAATATTTGTTGAAGGGCTGAATTATGATGAGTTTCCCATCCTGCTGAAGAGATTGACCTGTACTACCATGTCATTCATAGGGGAAAATTTTAAAAATTAGGATTCTACCTCAATGGATGGTGATCACTGTAAATATTTCTCCTACTAATAGACATAACTGAAAAGAAAGTAGTGCATAACATCTCCTATTATAGAAGCCCACATGCGCTCTTGATATTTGAACATGATCATTTGCTTCCTGTTATTTGAACAAGTTATTTGCTTCCTGAGTCAACAAAGATATGTGCTAGGCTTTTATTACCACAGCAGGGAAGGATTATGTACCCAGAGCAGCTGTTAAGTAGCAATAAGATCACTATGAATGGTTTATAATATGCCCTGTGTGCTGCGCAGCAACACAAAGATGCAGTTGCTCTCACAAACAGATTGGCCTTCTGCATATACACATACACACACCCACATTAACCCTTAGAATAGTTTATATACAGAATAAAGGAATGAGATATACTGGTAGTCCTTGATTTATGACTGGTAGCTTAATAAGAGTTTAGTTATGATGGACCAAAAAAGGTAATTACATTCAATGGCCAGAGACCCAGACAGTCACCTGGAATGTTTGTAAACCAGCCCACATTTATGTCCAATTGCAGCGTCCTGTAGTCATGTAACTGTGATATACAAGGGTGGTTTTTTTGCTGAAAATTGACATTTATTTATATTTTGTATTTCTCAAGCGTCCATCTCTCACATTTACTTCTGGTTTCCAGTGGAAAAAGACCCATTGCAGACAATGGGTTCATTTTGTGACCAGTACTTGATTAACAACCACAGATTCACTTAATGACTACATTGGCTCAATCATTACAATTTTTTTTGTTGTAAAATCAGGTCAGTCATGTGATGATGACCCACTTAACAACTGGCACAGCTGTAATGCCAGGCTCACTTAAATGGAAAGGTAGAAAGGTTCAATAACGCTCAGTGGCTGGAAAAGATGACGGAACTTGCAGAAATGTCCAAATTAACTTCTTTGCTTAGAAAGAAAACAATACAGGTAGTCCTCGACTTACAACATTTCGTTTAGTGACCGTTCAAAGTTACAATGGCACTGAAAAATGTGACTTATGACTGTTTTTCATAGTTATGACCTTTGCAGCATCCCCATGGTCATGTGATCAAAATTCAGGTGCTTGGCAACTGGTTCATATTTTTGGTAAATATTTTTGGTCCTTTGGTGCATCCCAGGATCATGTGATCCCCTTTTGCAACCTGACAAGCAAAGTCAATGGGGAAGCCAGATTCACTTAACAACAGGGTTACTAACTTATCAGCTGCAGTGATTCACTTACCAACTGGCAAGTGGCAAGAAAAGTTGTAAAATGGGGCAAAACTCACTTAACTAATGTCGCACTTAACAACATACATTTTGGGCTCAATTGTGGTCATAAGTCGAGGATTACCTGTATCTGCATTTGTAGTTGACTGGAAATCCCTTAAGAGATTTTTTGCATAAAATGGAAAGAAATGCACTTATGAATTGTGGTTTTTATGATTAGAAAATACTGGATAATAGAAAATGAGCTTTCTTTTGTAATCATAGAATAAGAGATAGAGTAAGAGATAATTTTGTAATTGTACTTACATTTTCTGCAAAGGAATATTTCTATTTCTTTGTCTTTATTCTTTCTGTACTTTTGTCCTTTTACTCTTTTTTTGGTAGTTTGTGGGCTTTTTTTTTTTTTTGCAAAAGAATGTAGTAAGCTCCCAGGAATCCATTTACCAATTATCCTTGTCAGTCCTACACTGAGACCTTTCTAAGCCATTCCAAGATTATAGATACCTGAAGATTCAGATCCAGAAGCCTAAGAAATTTATGAATTACAATGTATATTCAAAAATCTCCATAGATCCATAGGGTCTCAAAAATCTATATTGTATTTTATGTATACCTTCAAATTTCTTGGAATGGATCTTCCTGTGGTCTTAAAAAAGTTTTGTTTTACAGAAATAAAGGAAAGAAAATACAATAAAAAAGGGAAAATATAAAGAAAGTAGAAGTATATTACAATGCATAGAGAAAACAGATAGGTTTTTAATTTTGCATTAAACTTTGATCACACAGAGTATTATTTGGCCAGACTTTCCATTACCTACGTATCGAACCAGTTAAAAAGCAGAGAGCAAATACATAACATGAATCCATGATTGTAACTTGGGAGTAAAACTGTCTCCCCTCAATCTTTATTGCTATACTTCATGCTTAATAAAGTCAACGTTCTTCATATATATCAATATAGTTACACATTTTTGGTCTATGATCCAACATTACACGGACATATTTTAATCTTGTTATTCTTTCCATATCCCAGATAACTTGACATAACACGAACTTATTTCCCAAATCATAAAGTATTTTTATGTCAACGTCTATAAAAAGGCATATATTTCTGAAGTAGAATTATAAATCATATTCCCCACACAGTATTTAAAATAGTTTTTTAAAACATATCTTCTGTCATTTGCTGGAGATCTGCCTATGTGAAATAAGAATTTATGACCCTGAGATTCCTGTTTAGGATTCCTCCTTCCTCCAAATTCACTAAATCTTAGAGTTAGATTTGGACTAAGGAAGGCAGATTGCTCTTTCTCAAGTTACCCTTCAGTCCTTTTGAAAGGACCCTTTGGTTTTGTTTTGTTTTGCTTCATTGGCCAATGCTTATTCTAGAAGATTTTATGTATATGATTCAAATAGTTTGGAAAGATTCCCATTGACATGAAATTATCCAGGGAGTGTTTCTTCTTTCATAACAAGCCAAGCTGGGATTGATTCCTTAGTTTTAACAGCTCTTTTGATTGGTTATTCTCTCGTAAATGGCCGCACACATTCCATGAAGACTCTAGATGTCATGGTATTAAAAGTTTTTGGCTGAGAGCTGAGCAATGCAGATCTGATTCTTTTGATGCTTTTTTAACCTGACTGATCAAATTCCAATCTTCAACACACACACACTCACACTACTTGGAGAGCAACCAGTAGGAATGACTATGTGAAAAGATTGCACAGAGCTTTGAAGACATGTTTTACTTCAAATATATACAGGTAGTCCTCGACTTATGCCCACAATTGAGCCCAAATTTTTTGTTAAGTGAATTTTGCCCCATGTTACAGCCTTGCTTGTCTCAGTTGTTAAGTGAATCACTGCAGCTGATAAGTGAGTAACCTGGTTGTTAAGTGAATCTGGCTTCCCCATTGACTTTGCTTATCAGAAGGTTGCAAAATGTGATTGCATGGCCTTGGGACACAGCAATGGTCATAAATATGAACCAGCTACCAAGCTTCTGAATTTTGATCACACATGATCATGGGGATGCTGGAAAGGTCATAAGTTTGAAAGGTGGTCAAAAGTCACTTTTTCAGTGCCATTATAATGGCGAATGGTCACTAAGCGAAATGTTGTAAACTGAGGACTATCTGTATTAAGCTTCCTTTCAAATCTAGTTCAGAAAATACTCTCCTTCTGTCTCTTGAAAGTGAAATGGCCACATTCCTTCATTTGGAATGTCTTCCAACAGTTCCCAAAACTTGGAGAAATTGTTTCTGTCTGTCCACCTAAGAGCTGACTAACAGAATAAAAGAGTTGGAAGGGACCTTGAAGGTCTCCTAGTCCAACCTCCTGCTCAAATAAGAAACCCCATACCATTTCAGAGAAATGGGTGTCCAATCTCTTCTTGAAAAACCTCCAATGATGGAGCACCCACAACTTCTGGAGGCAAACTGATCCACTGGTTAATTGTTCTCATTGTCAGGAAATTTCTCCTTAATTCCAGATTGCCTCTCTCCTGATCAGTCTCCATCCATTGTTTCCCATCCTGCCCTCAGGCACCCTGGAGAATAGGTGGACTCCTTCCTCTTTGTGGCAGCAACCCAAATATTAGAATACTGTGCTGTAGGACTCTTATGTGAGTGTAAAGCTTTTCCCCATTACTGGAATGGCTGAGGTGAAGTTCTTTGTCATGAAACACTCTGCACATCATCTCTGTGTCATCAAATGCCTTGTTGAGGGAATGTGAAACCACCCTAGCACAGACCTACTGCGTTTAGTTGGTTAGCCGTTAAAAGGTAAAGGTTCCCCTCACACATATGTGCTAGTCCAGTGATGGCGAACCTTTTTGGCGTTGCGTGCCAAAAGTCCAAGTGTGTGAGCTCTCGAGCGCTCTCGCGTGCCAGC
>JANHZT010002011.1:387705-400307 GCA_032468215.1 Stegonotus admiraltiensis | reverse complement strand
GGCCAATAAAGAATTGAATTCTATTCTATTCTATTCTATTCTATTCTATTCTATTCTATTCTATTCTATTCTATTCTGTTGCTACACTAAGACATAGTGTTCATCAACCACATTTCTCGCTTGTGTACTGTTTGGACCTGGCTCTTGTAGTCAGTTCTCTGTCATACTCCCCTAGCCCCCACCACTACTAAATTAGTTTAATTCAGAAAAGCATGGTCCAGTTAAATGTAGGTGAAGCTACCAATCAAATTCAGCTATCATACCTCAGCAAATCTTGTCTATTTTTCAACAAGTCTGCGTTACAATTATGGTTTGTTTATTTATTAAATTTTCATTTTCACCTTTATTTTGTTTTAAGTAACTCAAGGTGGCAAACTTACATAATACTCCTTCCTTCTCCTATTTTCCCTACAACAATAACCCTGGGAGGTAAGTTGAGCTAAATGAGAGAGTGACTGGCCCAAAGTCACACAGCTGGCATTTGTGCCTAAGGTGGGACTTGAAGCCCCATCTTTCTGGTTTTTAGGCCAGCAGTTTAACCACTATACCAAACTGGCTTTTTTCAGACTGGTTGAGGCTGGGACACTTGATGTATGTACCAAGTCACTCCTGCCATTGGACTAAATTAACTGTCATGTCAAATAGTGTATACTAGGAGGGTGTAAAACAAATGACAAAGCACTGCATTCCTGAAGATAGCTGGTTGCTCTTGCCACTGGTTTTGATTTAAGATTCTATGAGTTTGAGAAGAGAAGGAGATACACATTTGCAGTTTAATTAGGCAACAAAACATCTGTATTATCACAGATGGAGCTGCTGCATAAAAACCATTTTCAGCCTGATCTTAATGTAAGATCCTATGATTTAAGCGTCCTGATAAATTGATTTAAGGCACTCTGTGGTGACTAGACAAACTAGGGCTTGTCTGTATATGTTGTTGTGAAAACTCAAGGTATTTTTCTGTTAAAGTAGAACTTTCCTGTTTTGAAAACAGATTTGCACTTCCTTGTTTATTGGCAGTCTGTCCTTTTATCTTCCAACTCTGCTTTTTAAAGTCTTGTACTGAAGAAGGATGTCCTTTTCTTGTTTGTCAGTTTATAAAAGCAATTATTACTTGACTGCTATGCAAGTGCAAAGGAATGTCACCCTAGACAGCAGCAGAATTTTTTCTTAAAGTTTGACCTCATTGGAAAGAAATGTAGGAAGCACACAGAATTTGTTCAAGATGGAAAGTAGGGAATTGTGCACAGAAGTGAGGGAATAAATTATTTTTCTGAAGCTAAGGAACTGCAAACGATTTCTCAAGGATTTCTTTAGAGAAATAAATCTTTTAGAGCAGATGGCATAGCCAGAACAACTTTTACAATAAGTTGAGCAGTTGGACAACCACTACACTTAGAGGTAAAAAGAAGACACATTCTGGTGAGAGAGAAGTTCCCTGAGGATGGACTCCAGCAAAGCTCCGAAGACTAAACCTCTGGTTCTGGTGACTGTTCCAGATTGGATCCTGCAACATTATCCTGGGACACATATATTTGGCTTCATTTGTGAAAGCCACCAAAAAGCATTGATAAATATTCTCAGACCCGAATACTGATCTTCCATTTTCTCATTTAGGCTTTGATCTTGTAATTAAAAACTACCATATCTGGGGTGCAAGAATCTAGGCACAAAAAGATAGAAGAAAAGTAATTCTTTGCTGCAATCTACTGTTTGTTCAGAATTTTGCTTGTACTAGCCCTATAAGTAATAGAACTGAATTAGCAAGCAGCCTATTTTTTAAGAATTCATCTAAATTTGCTTAGAGCACATTTAACGGTTAGCCTTTATGGAGTTGTACACAAAGTACAAAACAGCTTATCTAGTTTATCTTAATATATATTAACTGAAGCTAAGCAGGTTTTGGTTCTGGTCTATCTCTGAGACTCTTTGAGAATCCTTTGTGTATTGAATCAATTGGGACATGCTACTACATTGATGAATTCTCTTTATGCTGATTAGGTTCTAGGAATGAACAGAGAAAAAGATGAGAGTCTATTTTTTTCACGATATTACTCTTGGCCACATTAATGTCTTATTAATAGCCGAGAAGAAATCTGAATCTGTTTAAGTTGCCAAGTTATGGTCCAGTTGGTGCGATTTCCAACTCCGAGCAAAACAGGAAGTTATCAGTAGCCCTTTCAAGGAGAGATGTATTTTTGGATGTATAGTGAGAACAGTGACCTCTAATTTTCTGCCTGACTAGAACTGCAAAAATCTCATCTATCAAGAATCAGCCAACTACAGTATATGATGAGTAGGAGGTATTTGGGTTGATGAATCACAAATTGCAGGCTGCTATAGAGTCAGAAATGGTGTTCATTCTCAATGCAAGCCAGAATTTTCAAACCATGGTTTGATGAATAATGTACAATAGTGTGGTTCTTGAATAACTCATATTGTCTTTTAGTAATTGGGACAGCATGTCATATTTTGTGGCATGATGATGGTTGTAGTGGGTAGTACTATAAAATGAGTGACTTTTTTCCCCACCAGTTTTGTGATTTCAAAGAGGCACGTTTAAATACATGAAACCTATATTAGGTTTTTGCTACAGTTTGTGTGTTTTGTTTTGTCAAAATGGCAACAGTGTTTTACAGAGGAGTCCAGGTGCCACAAAAATGGTGGGGTAGATTGTCAGGTTTCCAAGGCAAAAGCATGAAATACTGCGGTATTTCATGCTCTACAGGAGCAAAGTTAAAGGCCTGTCTGAGACAGTATTCCAGACGTCTTTCTTCCATAATATAATTTCAGAGTGCTGGTATTGGAATGATTTCATTTAGAATGATTTATTAATGGATTTCAGGACAGATTTTAATGTTCTAGTTCACATGTCTCTAGAATAAATGTGTATCACCATTGGTTGCTATGTTAATTAAAATAAAACATGATAACTAGAGCATGAATAAAACCAAGAAGCATAATCCAAAGCCTCTAATCATTTTATAATAAGTAAAAGTAGGTTGAGGGTTTTATTTAAAAAATGCATTACATAATTTACTATTGTAAGGGTTTCTGGAGTTTTTATATTTCCAGTGTAGCATAAGAGAAGAAATGCCCATTTTAGGTGGAAGCAGCTCCATTTAACTTCTTTTGCCTTGTGGCAACAGATGCATGTAAACCTGCCAAAGGAAACAAGCCAGTGAGGATTTCTTAGATCTTTATGATTCCGCGGGAAACCCAAATGGCTAGTATCATCAATACTATCTGCCAGCCATTTGATCAGATGTTCTGCCTTTGCTTGCATGCCCTGTTGTGGCCCGCCAGTGGCCTGCGTGGATTGTTGCTGATCCCGATGAGGAGGAGGCTGGTGTGTGCTGCGTTCTTTGGGATCCATAGCTGAGGCAGAACATGCCTATGATATACCTTGTTGGATGGAGCCAAGGGAGGACAGATTTCTAGAGGCTTACAGTCAGTCATGTGGTGGTAAATATTTAAGAACAAGTTCTGCCAGCTCCATTGCTGGTATTACACTGTGGCCAATAGCCACAGAATTGGCTGCTCAGTGCAATAGATGTCATAGCCCAGTTCCACTCTCAATTCTTTCACAGATTTCCCCCAAATTTAACAGTCAGTTCTCATGAGCTGGATCCAGCACCCAATTGGTTACAGCCAAGTACTATTAAGTGTTTCTGTTCCTCTACCCAGTAATAATATGAAGAATCAGTTACTTGAAAACAAAATATTTTATAATGAGGAGGTTAGACTTGTTAAAATAATGGGGTTTAAGTAGTGTCTTTTCTGCTATCAGCAAAACACACTTAGAAATTGCTTTTGTTCTGCTTTCTTCAAGAACAACAAATTCCAGTGAACCCACAACAATAAAACATTTAAAGGCAGCTTTGATCATTGTGCAACAAACAGAATCACAGGCATGCTTAATCAATAATAGTAATAATTTTAAGAAATTACAGAATTTGTATAAATTTGCCTTATTTTTATATCATTTCTACATATACACTGACTAGTAATTTTTGATATCCTCACTGTGAGCAGGATAATCCGGAAAGAGTTCTATTCATGTTTATTTGCACATGAGTAGATCTTTTTCTTGAGTTCTTGGACCTGGAGAAATCCTTGCACAAGAACCAGGAATTTCCCGAAGCTGTGGTAGATAGAGCTCATTAATTTTTCATGCACCAAATATTTATCCTACTTCATTGGCAGTTCTGCATCACAAAAGACTTCCCAATGAATTTGATGGACTATGCTGAAATATTTGCCTGAATTACAATTATTAATAATTTAGGAAGTATTTTGCAGCTTTATATCAGATTGGGGCTATATAGACCAGTATTTTGTACTTCAAGAAGTAACTGAGAAATTACTGAGTATGAAAAAGAAAATTTGATAACTTAAACGTATACAATAAGGTGAATAAGGTTGTATTATGGAATGTTTTCATAATTGTAGAGTTGGAACTTGATTATCAAATGCAATAAAAATGGGATATAATGGGAACAAAATATTTTTGAGAAAATATGGTGTGTTTAATGAATGGTTTAACATTGTCCAGGAAGTGAGACATAGATGTATGACGCCTCACTGGTTTTTCAAAATGTATTTACAGAAATTGCGATATTAGAGGTACATTGGTTGGGGATCTGAATGCATGAATGGTTGTTTGCATATGATGCTTTGTTACCTGAGAATATGAATCAGTTGCAGAATGGTGCCTTGAGTATGGATCTGGAAAATAGAGTTGAATTGCAAGTTATGTATGTAGGCGGGGGGGAAAGAGCAGATCAACTTAAGTATTTTGGTAGAGTATTGATTAAAGACGGAAAATGATTGGAGAAATTCCAAGATAAGCAAATGTTAGTAGAAAAGTGATTGGTGGTATGAAATCTGTTGTAAGCAAACAATCCTTGCCTTCTTTTTTATATGGAAAAGATAATTTGGTATGTCCAAGGAAATGTAAAAATGTTGAATAAGTTACTTAAAATTATGTATACTGTACTAAACGAAGAAGCAATAGCTTCAAGCATAATTTGATACTGAGTGAATGTGTATTGAATAACAAAATGAATGATCAGAACAAAAGAAATGTATTTAATAAACAAGTGAGTTTATTTATTTATTTATTTATTTTTATTTATTTATTTTTTAAACTTCTATACCGCCCTTCTCCAGAGGACTCAGTATTCAGTAGACTATTCTATTTTATTCTTGGGTATATTCTAATATTGTTTAAATTGTATTATTTTTAAGGCATTTGGTATAACTAAAATATTAAGGAAAAAATACAGAGAATGAAATCATTGGTTGTATTCATGTTTAATCCAGTGGTATTAGAATTCATGTCTATTATTCATTTGCCCTGAAATTTTAGTGGCCAGATGTAGTGAAATTCAGTGACTATAGCTCCAAGTAACTGAGAAACACAAGGTGGATATGTTATTTTTTTTTAAATTCAGTAATTTTTCAAGTTTCATGATTTAAATTGCCAAGAGCCATGGGCTTCTAACCAGAAACTAATGATCCAGAGCCAAGTTGAATAATGCAAGGAAAAGAAAGTTTGTCAATGAGCCAGAATATTCTGCAAGAATATTTCATGGTGTGTGACAGATAATTCCTTGAATTAATATTGGGTTAGCTAAAAAAAAAGATTATCATAATTTAATGATTCCTAGAGAAATCACATTCCGTCTAAAGTTGGTCAGGGTTACCAGAAGAATGGGATCTTTAATTTTTTCCCCTTCAGCCTTTCCACTATTCCTGGCTTTGACAGATATATATTTGCTTTCAAATCAAACCATTCCCCTTCAAACTGTAAAGCATTGCAGTTTTACCAGTTCTTCAACAACTCTGTTAAGATTTAGGTTAATTAAAGAACCAATTTTCCTTGCTTGTTTTATATCATAGTTCTTTAAAAGTTTCAATATAAGCAAACTTAATGAAAGTTTTATATTCATGTGTGTCAACTCAAACGAATTAGAGAAAGCGATCAGTTCTCTTATAATGTCAAACCTCACTATATTAATTGTGGGAGTTGATCCATTATTCAAATAAGGAAATTCATTAGTTATTCATAGATTGTAGAATCCAAATTTTAACTTCCACTTAATCGTAGCTATTATTCTCATGGAAAGGTATTTTTTTTCTATTAATAATTGCATTATTTGAATTTTGTTTCAGGTAGCAATGTAATCGGTTCAGTGTAATATACAGAAGCAACATGGTTGCTTTTGTCCCAGAAACATGGTTTGTTAATCATTATAAGTGCTTGAGCCGCCTTTATATGACACTTTTTTCTAGTAGTAACTTGAACAGCTTGTTCTAAAGTAGAGAAGACCTTAAGGTTAAAAAAAAAAGTCAGCATGATGGCATAATAGCAGTACCATATTGACTTATATACCACTTTATAGTGCTTTACAGCCCTCTCTAAGCGGTTTACAGAGTTAACATATAGCCCCCAACAATCTGGGTCCTCATTTTACCGACTTTAGAATGATGAAAGGCTGAATCAATCTTGAGCCATTCAGAATCAAACTCCTGGAGTGAGCAGTGAGTTAGCCCTGCAGTACTACATTCTAACCACTACCCCACCATGGCTCTGAGCTTTTAAACCAGGAATAGTTCACATAATCTTGACTTTATATGAGAACCAAGTGGTTTTATTTCTTTGCTGCACCTTTCGTATACTGCTACTGGTATATTTTACAAATGCATGAGTTTTATTAAAATATTCCCAGATGTGGTCTCATTTACAGAATACAGAATAACACCATTGGAAGGGATCTTGGAGGTCTTCTACTCCAACTCCCTGCTCAAGCAGGAGACCCTATACCATTCCAGACAAATGGCTGTCCAATATCTTCTTAAACCTCTAGTGATGGAGCATCCACAACTTCTGAAGGCAGGCCATTCCACTGATTATTTTCACTGATAGGACATTTCTCAATTCTATGTTGAATCTATCTTTATTAATCTTCCATCCACCACTACTTGTCTTGTCTCAGGTGCTTTGGAAAATAGGTTAACTCCTTCTCTTTGTGACAGTCCCTCAAATACTATCATGTCACCTTTAGTCCTTTTCTTTGTTAGACTCCACCTTCCCTAGATTAGACATTTATGCCATGCAACTATGCTTAGATTTTAGTTAACATTCTTTAGGGCCAGAAACCTACTTTTCAAATCCAAAGAAATATAATAATGTTTTATGCTCAGTTTTTCATTTAAATTTCTGTGTATTTCTCCTATCTCTTCCATTTATTCTAGACGTATCCTCCAGCATCTGTAATCCTCCTCTTTTCCCTTTGTGTTTTTAGGGAAAGATCCTTTACTAAGTGAACTTTTAATTTATCGCCATGTTAATAAATAGAAGATCATGATTATATATTTGAACTACATTAATATAAGTTTTAAACTATAATGTTTTGATCTATTTAAGGAATCATTTTTAATCTGCCCTTTAAAAGACACATTTTGAAATAAGAGAGCAGAAAGAAAAACAATATTATTTGATCTGGAATTTATTTTATTATTGGGTACATAATAAAAAATGGTGATATGTAAGTAAATGTTGAAATATTTTAAATGAGGATATAACTGATATATTTTATATAAGAATAAATTTTGGATATGTAGTGATATTGTGAAGAGAGGAGAGGGCACTAGGGATGCAAACCGACTGATGTACTGTCTGTACTTGATTGAATGGATGATCTTTGTATGTTTTAATTTTCTTTTCTTTTTCTTTTTTAAATAAAAAATGATTTGGCAAAAAAAGAAGAAGAAATGATTAAGTTGTGATTTGGAGGATTATATGGTGAGAGAAAAATGAATTATTCCTGTAAAAAGTATAACCTAAGCAACTCCATATTTAATCTTTATATATGCTTTATATAACTGTTTTATATAACCTGAGTTTGGCTCTCCAACAATAATTATGGGTAAGCATTTGTTCTGGGAAAGATAATGAAACTGTGACTAAAGATAAGGGAACTGTGAATTCTGTTTTGAGGAAATAGATGTTTTGGTACATTCTAAGTTGGGTCAGGTTTACCTAAGTTCTATTGAAACAGAGGAAGAGACATATTTTTGGAGAGGAATTTTGGAGGAGAACTCCAGGGTGGAACATGTGAATGAAAGCCAAATTGTATATAAGACCCAAAAACAATATCTGGCAGGGGCATTCTAATTGTTTTGCTGATTCTCTGAAACTGTATTTAAACCATGTAACTGGAGTGATAAGACGTTCTCCATTGTGTCTGGAGAGATCATCCAGGAATGGGTAATACTTCTCCAAGCAGTGCTTCTCTGCTTGGAGACTGAGTAACTTTTTTTCCTTGACTACACCTCCTTTGCCTGGGTGCTCCCTAGTTCGACTCGGTCTTCCAACGAGTGAGACTGAGAAAATAGAGGCTCACCCATTCCTGGATTTCTTCATTACACACAACAAGAAATATCCCAGCTTGAATTGCTTTTAGCATGAGCCTGCTGAAGGCCGCTTGCAGCAAGTCAGATCACCGGCCGGTGGCTCTGACTGGGCAGCCAGCTTGAGCTTGCTCACAGCACTGACCCAGAGCCTGGACAGCGGCTCCTTTGTATTCCGGCTCAGCGGTAAGCCTCACGCTTCGCTTTGAGCCGAAGGACGGCCAGTCTGTAGGCTCATTGATCACAGGACGGCAATCTGAGGGACACCGGCTCTCCGGTGATCTTCCTTGCTGGCTGGTAGCTTTGCCAATGCGTCTGCCAGTCCCGTGGTTAGCGGAGGGGGTTACTGCCTGTTAACAGGCAATCCCTGGGATTAGTCTGAAATGGCAGAGATGAGCTCAGTCCCTGCCTGGTTCTGCCCAGGCATACTGATAGCAGCAAGCGCTTCATGCCAGAAGAGCCGCAGCAGGTGTGCTCATGATGAGCCAGGCTGCCTGATTATATTTGGAAAGCAGCTGCCAAGGGTCGGCGTCATCATGGCCACAGCAGGAGAGCTCCTTGGGAGCCAGTCTGCCCAGATCCGCAGGAGAAGCGGCATTAGCGCTCAGCTAATTCACAGCTATGTGGAGAGCCTCCCTTCCATGGCTCAATGTTGGCCGCAGCAGGAGGGCCACGTATAAACAAGGGGCTGCCTTGTTTATACGCGGAATGCGGCTGCCAAGAGTAGGCTTCATCACGGGCGCGGCAGGGGATCTCCTTGTGAGCCAGGCTGCCCAGATCCGCTGGAAGAAGTGGCACTAGCACTCGGCCTCTTTACGCCATGTGGACAACCTCCCTTTCAGCTCATAGAGCACGAGAGTGATTAGCGCGATTATAGCCGCGGCAGGAGCGCTCATTTGAACCAGTCTGCTTCAAGCGCCATACACGGAGTGGCGACAGCGCTTCATGCCTTACTGCCAGTGGCAGAGAGGCTCTGGGGAGCTAGTCTGCCTGACTGCAAGGTAAGACAACAGCAGACCCAATGACTTCACAGTGCAGGCAGGAGAGCAATTCGAGCTGGGCTGCCTTTCACCACAGCGCAAGCTGATTTAGCTCTGCTGCTGCTGGCATCTGCGGAAGGGGAGCTCTATACAAGCTGATCCACAGGGCTCTCAAATAGCACTTGTACTCAGACCAGATCAGCCTGCTTAGCTGTCAGCCGGTAAACTGGTGGGAAAAATTGGCACCTTTTTAACTGCTATGTTGGCTGAGTCCTACTCCTCCAGTCTGCCTGGTGATAACTTAGTGGGCGGTCTTACTGCCATTGGACCGCTAGCGGCGTTGCTCTCTATGAGCTGGCATTCTTCTCTCCCATTGGCAACAAATGATTAATAATGTGCTGGACAGAAGATATAGGAGAGTGGGTCGCTCAAAGGAACAGTCTTTACCCTTTAAGGGACCAGCCAGCCATCATTGTTGCAGAGTTGGGGGGGGGGCTCGAATTCTAACAGAGCTCTAAGTTAACTACAACAACTGTTACACAGCCTTGAGTTGCAAATTCTCTACAAGGGGCCACTTGGTCTCATAAATTAGGCATTCGGCTGGAACTGAAGGTCTGTGAGTTCCAGTCCTGCTTAAGCAGCGGCCACAGTGACTGGTTGATGAGTGACATCTACCCCCCCTCCTGATGGCCAGGCTTGGCTGGCTCCTGGCAGGTAACCCTTTAATTCACCCTCCATGTACCACCTAGGGCTGCTGTGTGCTCCTTCCTAGGAGCCAGGAGCTATGTTCCAGGCCCACTTGGTGACTTTCATACGGGGCTCCTGTGGAGGCTTCTTGGTCTTCCGCTCCTGGTTTTCCCCAATCTCAGTGGATTCTTACACAACGATGATTAAGGTCTTTCTATACAGATGTGCTATCTGGGTTCTTCCGGTGGTATCTCCCAGGCCATTGGGCTTGCCCTCATTGAGCATTGGGCTAGCCCTCATCTAGGTTGGATATCAAGCACTACCTCGTTTCACATCAAGTCATCTGGGCCTTCAGGAGGCATCCTGATGATTAGACGGTTGGGAACCAATGGCGGTTCCATTAATATGTGGCCCGCTCCTGCCAGGCAGGGCTCCTCAGACAGAGACGCTCCAAAAGGGGTGGGGGTAAACAAGTTATCCTCTGACAGGTCAACAGGGCTGTGACCACCGGATATGTCCACGGGACAGTCTGTGTCGGCTGCTTTCAGGCCTACAGGCATGAGGGGACTAAATCCCGCTGAGGACTAGAAGGCTGTCGCCTCTCCAGGGGCACTAGGCCAGCTCCCTGGATGGACGATTGCACCCTACGGAATCTTGTGCGTGCTAGAGTTGGGGGCCTTTCAGCCATGACTTTCCTGGAATACCTTGACTGCAGGTTGGCCTACCCCAATGGTGTGATGGTTCTGATCTATTTGGCTTATAAGGTTGCGCTACCATAGATCCCTGGGGTCCCTGAGGGCAATGGTAACGTTCCCCTAGTCAGGGCTTCCCTGCTGTTGGCAGGTTCGGTCATGCAACCTATAGGGCTCCCCTCCCCTGGCCGCAAGGCCTCCAGACCTTATCGGGGCCGTCCTTCGGGACCCAGGATTTCCTTTTCCCTAACACCTTGTCAGCTTCAAACGGCATTCAAAGGGTTGAAGGTAGCCTCCCCTGCTTACCTTGGTAAGACCATTCAGCTGTTCACACCAAGCCACCAAGAGACTGGCCCTTGGGCCTCCTTCAACCTCCCTTGGGGGATGGACTATTGACCTGCGGGCTGGACACAATTAGACCTTGTGTCCAGGCTAGAGGTTCACAGCCATTTAGGGCAGCAGGCTGCAGCCCAGCCACTAAAAAGGCTCCCGCCTTCCTGTCCTTGGCCAGGGTTGTTGGTCCTATCGCTGTTTAGATTCTTCTCCCAGTAGGACAGTCCTATCTATGCCGTATACCATGCCCACCCATGGGAGTTTGCCTCTTGGCTCCCCCGACCCCTCTGGGGCTAGATATTGGCTGAGGCAGGTGATTTTATGTTCCCTTGTACCATTATATCAAGGTTTATGATTCTATGGCTCCTGTCACCTTTCCACGGGGAAGCTTCTTTTCCCGTTATCAGGCTGGATGCAATTTGATCTATCTGCACTCTCTGTTCCTTGGGTTGGGTGCACCACAACTTATGGTCTGTTGCAATTATCATTAACTCTCTTAAGGTTGTTCCATTGCTTGGACTGTCTGCTGATCTCTAATTATCTTTTCATTGACAGGAAGATGACACCTCCAAGTCAGCAGCTAAGATTGTGTCGCTAAGGTATAGGCTGGAAACCCGGGCCTATGACTTCCAGTCCCAGCCGGGTTATGACAGCCGGCTGGTTGAGTTCCTGCCAGTTACTCTCTGCCGGGATGTTTCCACTATGTCAAATACGGCACATTGCCTGGGGTTCATATCCCTGGACTGGCTAGGAGAAGTGAGTCAGTAGAAAGGTCTATACCTGTGATGGCGAACCTATGGCACGGGTGCCACAGGTGGCACATGAAGCCATATTGGTGGGCACGTGAGCTCAGCTCTGGCACGCATGCATGTGCCAGCCAGCTGATTTTCGGGCCTTCTGGGCCCACCAGAAGTCAGGAAACACACTGTTTCTGGCCTCCAGAGGGCCTCTGGGTGGTTGGGGAAGGCCGTTTTTGCCCTCCCCAGGCTCCTAGAAAGGCTCTGGAGCCTGGGGAGAGCAAAAAAACAGGCCTACCATGCCCACCGTGCCATCGTGTGCCAAAAGCTGGGAGGGCACGGGGGGGCGGGGCACATAGAATTATGGATGTGGGCACGTGTGTGTGTGTGACCCCACCACACTCTCTCCACTTTTGGCACATGATGGCAAAAAGGTTAGCCATCAGTGGTCTATACTAAACTCCCTTGGGCAGCTTCTTAATTAGTCCCTGGGAAACCTTGTGATCTTGCACAGCCCTCAGTGATCAGGTGGTTGGACGGCCTCCTGTCACTTCCATTGCAGGGGCCCTGTATCAGATTGACATATTTTATATGTCCCAGCCTACCTACCGGGGCTGAGATCATAGGCATAGTGCTGGTTCCCGTTTCTGGGCCCTGGACAGACCACAGGTTCCTCAACCTGTTTAGGGTGACCTGCTCCCTTCTCCATCTGGGAGTGCGGGAGGACCCCCTGGATGGCAGGGCTGAGGATTTCG